>APFE031169855.1:0-104369 GCA_000404065.3 Pinus taeda
ACTTTTACTAGTTTTCTATATTACAATATAGTGAGATGTTCAATTTCAGAATATAAACTTTTTATGTCCAACCAAAATATTCTTGGCCTTCTAAGCAAGTTAGCTAATCCAAATGAAAGTGACACATTAAATCACATTGTATTTAATGAGTAGAATGCATCTGTTGACTCCAACGAATCTACTTCACCTTATGTTTTAATCACTCATTTTGCTCATAACCAATCATCAAGCCCTCTCTCTCCTCAGGGTTTTGGACATAGACTGGCTCCACCAACCCAACTATTGCAAAGGATGCAAAATCGATCTTTACAAACAAGTGCATCTATGCAAACTGCAAATGTAATATTGGATAGGTAGATCCATCCATCAAAAGGAGAAAGTTCCCACAAGAGTATATCTTTAGAAACTCATCAATATTATTTATTAAAAGTAGGTGATGTGCTACCATAGCTGAAGGAAAAATCTTACAAGTAACCACCTCAACAATGTCATTAATTGTTCCCTCTAGATCATCACCAACAAGTGTAAAAGAGAATGTTGTAAAGTTGGAAAAACCACCATACTTTGGAACCTATAATATTCATCCTTCAACTCAGTTACAATATATTCAACACCCAAATGCCAATGGACAACTTACATAAATTTCTCAATCAACAATTCCACGTGATTCACCTAAAGACAGGCCAACATGCAGGGTAACATGATATTCACTCATCTACTTCAAGGCTCACAGGATGTAGCTATTGTAGGGAAAATAAAACCAACTTTCCATTCAGCGATGTTGTCTACAATTTCTTTTGTAAATTCTGTTATAGAAAGCAAAACTAAGATGTAGGGATCTCTCACCCCCTCAACTCGACCTTTTAGTCAAATCAATTAACAAAATTATTTACATGTTCAAGATGGGCTTGGCAGAAGCCATCAGTTTATGCCTGTAATCATGTTGTTTGTTGAGTTTTCTCTTTGTGATGGCCCCACCATATCATCCACTCCAATTTTAAGTTGGGGGTTGCTTAAAACTTAAACAATTATCTGACCATCATGTTTGCATACACATTTTCCATGCTCTATGGTACAATAATCCATGTGATTATTAAATGAGCTAGAGTGGAGGAACCCTAGAGCTAGAATGTAGCTAGGGTTCTACAAGGGGTGCCAAACTGTTGGCCACGTCTTTCACTCTTTGTGCCATTATCAGAGAGGCCCATCATTTCTCTTTGAAACTATTTTGTTGATTTGTTGGCTTTTGCAAGGTATTTGACTCTGTCATGACTCATGAGAGAGGCTTTGTTTTAGAGGTGATACAGCATTAGGTTTTATCATGAGACTATATGAGTCAGTGCTTGGTCATTTCTACACTATCCACATCTTCTTAGACTACCTTAGGAGTACTATAGAGGTCAAATAGGAATTCCCTCTCTCACTTACTCGCTTTGGGTTCTATATCGATGAGATGGACTCCTTTCTTAGAAGCACATATAGGATGGTGTTGGTTGTCTTCTACCCAAGATCTTGATCTCCTTGATTTTAGTTTCAACAACATGATCCTCTTGGCACCTCACTTAAGGGGTTGTAGAGACAAATTGATGCCTTATCCAACTCTTGTGATCTTTTATAGTTGACATTTGAACTTAGTGAGACTAAGGTTATGATCTTCAGCATGTCTCAACATGCTCTCTTCGACTACCATTTTTATGTTGGAGGGGATGGGATTGATATTACCACAACCTAAACATACTTGGGGGTCAGATCTTAGGAGTCTAGCTTAGCTTGAGGCATGATTTCTAGCCCCAAATTAATAAGGAATATGGTTTTCTTGGATAAACAGATAGTTCTCTGGGACATCTCTTTCAAGATGCACCTCTTTGCACATGATCATTAGAGCCATGACCCGATATAGCTTGAAGTTCTGGGGACCTAGCTTGCTTTGGGTTGATTGGGATAGGATAGAGAGATTCTAAATCCTTATAATACGATGCTTCATCTACTGCAAACATGCAATTACTCAATCTATCATCTAGGTGGAGTTCAGGGTATTACTTCAATAGACCCCTCCTTGGTGCAATTGTTATGGGTTCTTCTTAATTGCCATTTCTATCAATCAACTTTCCCTTTTTCAGGTAATCTTTAGACACTCTAGGTCAACTCCTACTATCTAAATGAGACTTAACCTAGGATATTAGAGAGGATATCTACAAGCTACATCAAAATCAATTGGATTTCCCTCCTTGAGGGCATTAGCATGAATATTTAATTTTATTATTTTGAGTATTTTACATAGCCAAGCTTCTTTATTTTTTATTTATTTTTTTTTATTTTTTTACCAGTCCATCCATATCTATTGTTGCATGTAATTGATGGATAGTATCTTCCTCTTTGAGTTCTGTTGGGGTTGATTCTATTGATATTCTTACATGTGAGGCTATAGACTATGAATCCATACTCACTTTTGTAAGAATATGGTAGAGAAAATTACGTTTAGCTTCCTATGCCTAAATTTGTCATTTTTTTGCAACATAATTCTCCATTACGAAGGCATATACATTGTTGTGGATGTCCTCATGTGCATTCACTTTCCTTGTTAGTGAAAAAGTTGATATCCTGTTACCTACTATGAATTACTCATGCCTCAAAATCCTCTGAATATCGTAATATATGTGAAGAGGAAAATGCCTAGGATATTTATTGTTGCCAATGTATTCATACATCCCAACAACAGTGCCAATTTTAAATTTCCATGTTGAATTGGTATCTTAAGGAGCAACCACATGTCTAGGGTGAGACAACGGAGAAAAATCAAGATTCCAAAATCATAAATAGATTTACCAAAAGCAAAAGCCTTATTCCCAAACTTAACCACAACAAACCTAGAATTGGAAAAGCTATATATTTTCCTGTAGCTTGATCTTAATGTTGTAGTATTGTTCACAGAGCGAAAGATAAAAAATGCTCCAGAGAATGCTGTGTGAAATGCAATTCACAAGTTTTCTTGGTTCCTCCTAATGCAAATAAATCTTTTCCTTGAAAAGAAATCCCGAGACACAGACACTACAGACCCTCTGATGAATTCATTTCCTTTAAAATTCAAAGCATGAATAAAATCTTTGTGAAGGCTACAATGACTGGTCTTGGGAGAATTTAGCTCTAATTTGACAATCAAAGGCTTCACTTGGGATCTGATGATTCATGGGAATTAAAGGTTGAGCCTGCTCAATTCCATTTGGTTGAATTCCAAACCCAAACGATCAACAACGATGATATTTATAATCCCACCTGCATAAATTTTCACTAGCGTTCTAAATTTATTAACCAAGTGCCACTTTAAAACCAAAATATTCGAACAAAAGAAGTGGATGAGGGGAATATGATTGCATGTTATGAATTGAAACATGCCTTACCACTTTGGGTATAGGGAAGTCATGTAATGTTTGATATATACCTTTGATTTGCACCACTGTTGACAAACTCCGTCAAAATACCTCCATGCCTGTAATTTATCAATCTCATAGTTTTCAAATTTCATTGGTTGTTTGTCTTTATAGGTTTGCAAATACCTCGATATGAATATCTGACACAATGAACTCACGATACCCAACTAATACATGATATTCATGATATCCACTTAGATATCTCCTCTTGCTAGCACAACAAAATTCCTATTCAATTTTCCTAAACAATAGAGAAAAGAACACACATCTAGCATTCTACCACTTGATTATGCTCAAATGCATATTTGAGCATTGAGAAAAAATTGGCTACAACATGTAGCTTCATTCAATCTTCAATTAAGCATAAATGGTCCATAAAAACTAGAAGCATGAGTAGAAACAAATTGTACTTATCAATACAAAGAAATTGTATGAGATAATTGTCATGTAGTCGAAGTACATAATACTAAAGACAAGGTTTGTAATCTCCATCTTGGTGTAGAAGTAGAATGTAGCATACAAGAATAGGTAAAGTGAAAATGAGCCTGAATTTAGATAAGCTCTCGACCACCAGTGGTAGTCCTCACTACACAACTGAAAGTAGTAGAGGATAATAGTGATATATGCACAAGTAACAATAAGGATAACAAAAGCAATGAACACAAACCCAAAAATATAATAAAATTGATGCAGCCAATTAGATGTTTAGATGAAGAATAATTCAATGAAAATTGCACCAAAGGGTAATATGCCTCCAATGAGTACTGAGAAAACTAGTTGCATGTACCATGCCTGCTTTGGAATCTACCTGGGAATTTTATTTGTCTTAACATGATGTTCAATTATAGGTTTCTTGTAGCCAACGTAACTACCAACAAAAACTGAAGACATAGATGTCACAAACCATAAAAATACCAAAGTATCCATTGTCCCAATTGGTATGACACCAAAGGGCTCTTTACCCTAAATCAGTGCATTGAGGACAAAGAAAATGGAAAAAAACAATGCCAGGGAAGATGAATGCAGTCTTTAGCATGTTTGTTTTCCATTATGTTCCCTTGAAAATCTAATACAGATGACCAGAAGAGTAACCAACAAACAAACCCATGAACACCCACAAGAGAACCATAGTTGTCATAAGTCCACCATGATGGGATGATGAAAGAAATCCAAGCATGGAAAATATCATTGTGACAAGTGTCATCCAATTTCTTCTTGGGCTTCATCCCATGTCTTCAATTTCTTGTAATATGAGATTGTAAGATAATCCTCACTTACCTAAACTACGCATAAGGTCAGTTCCTGGATTAACATGATATATTGTTGCCCATTTAAGGTCTTCGTCGACCTTTTCATGCCTCACAAAGTTTAGTCATTAATGTCTTACCTAACCTTGTAATCGTTACCATCAACTTCCTCTTGCAATGGGATTGTAGAGAGTTTCATCCACAAGTTTTCACCTTGTTATGACCGAGATAATAGCCCTATGTTATGTGTGCCCTCATTCTGACATGTATAAGCCAATCGAATTCTATTTGATCAAATCTACTCTAGCATGTGTTGTTTTGATCAATATCACAACTACCTTTGTCTAGTGTAATGTTTGACTCAAGTTTGACTTTGAAGGCAGATGCATAGGCTTCTTGAGGCACATTTAGGAATGTTAATATAATTATCCTTTTTGTAACCCTGTTCTATTCCCCTATTTAACATGTGATACATCCATCTATCTCACAAAGTATTATGAAGGCAGGGGATATGTGAGAGATGTATGTCACATAATCAAGAAAAGGCAACAAACTACCTTTAGTTTTACATGCCAATAGAGAGATGTACAACATTTCTTATGGTTGCAAGTTCTACCATCATGGTTACATATTGCAAAATACAATGATGTATTCAACTTTGGTATTAGACGGTTTGTTGCAGCACTAATTTATGCCTAAGCATTTGCATAGTGGTCCTATACATTAGTCTATGTTGTGTGTCGACAGTTCCATGTGATACAATAATACATTATGTGCTAGGTAAAACATTAATGGACTACAACAGGTGTCTATGGAAACCATTTTAACACAAAAGTTGGTATACCACCATTACCTTTTGTTCCAACAGAACTCTTTTTACTACCAGCGAGTGTTTATGTAGTAGTGAGGACATACATACACTCTGGTGCTAGAGCAACAATACAACAAATGATCCAACAATCAATTAAGAGGCTCACAAACTATGCCAGACCAACAATGCTCCAACACAATGACAATTCTCTCATGGAACTAAGTTACATCACCACAACATAATAAAAACATATAATAGTTATTCAAATTTATGGTGAGTGAACCATTAAGGTTTCATGGGCAATGAGTACCATATTATCATCTTTAAGGTGGGAGATCATGTAAATACTATACATGAAGCCTTTTTGAGGCATCAATTCACTTTCTTAATAGTTAATACCTGGTGGCCTAGATTTATACCTCTTGTTCCATATCAATGTCAAGGAGGTTTGTATATTGTTTAACCCAACAATACCTAACCTTATTACAATTTCAAATTCATGAGTTTGTTTCTTTAATTAACAAAATGCCTAAAAAGATACAACATTGCAATTTGTACCTTACCTAGATAGTTAATGAAACATTCAGCAAAATGTGACTTAAAATGGGCAATGGTATCAAGTTTCAGAAGCTCCTCCCAACCACTGATAAACTGCTCAAATATACAACTGTCACCCCCTAGCGAAAGAAGCATGTCCCAAAGACTAGATCACAAGATACTCTAGGGATTCCAGTGATCTTTTCCCACCTCCACTCTTCTCGCTTAGGATATTTAACTACAAGCTTGCTCAAGAATTCCATTGAAAGCTTTATTGGTATTTCTTATGGCTAAAATATTGTCACTTGTCCCTTTACATGGACAACATGGTTCAACATAAGATGCATAAACTTATCAAAGAGTATAACCTGAATGGTTAGTTCTAATTGATATATGCACAAAAGAATAGAGTACAAAATGGTGAGTTGTACTACTACATTTGTGATAAAGGAGGTATTTTCAAGTACATTTGTACTACTATATTTTTCTTACCTATTGAATTTATGGTGAGTTGTACTGCTACCTTGCAATGACATTATGTTTTTGAATTATACTTGAATTCATTAATAATAACCTAGATTTATATATTTCTTTTAACACCAAATTGACATCACGGTAAACATATGAATATCCCATTAAATATGACTTATAGATGATTCAAAGAATCTCACCTTTAGCCTAAGAAAGTGACAGAGTAATTTATGAGGCATGAAATTTTATTAGAGGCGTTGTTTGTTTTTTGTTTTGGTTAGAAAAGGGTTTTTTCTTGGTTTTATGTGACTTACAATTTATCATATGTTGACAAATGTGAAAGAATAATGTGTGACATTTATCTTGCAAAAATTGATGTTGAATGAAAGGATATAGAGTTTAAACAAGTTATATTCTGCTTTGGTAAAGGCAAAGGAACATCTTAAATAGATTCCTAAGAATACACCATATACAGAGTTTGAACATAAGTAATATATGGCTTTTTCTTTTGCAGATATGTTCATTTTTCTATCCAAGATATCACAACAAGAAAAATATTGATATTGTAGAAATTGTTTGAGGACCTCATTGAGTTCGATTTTTCTGATGTCCTACTTGATTGATACCTTCTCACGACAAGAAGACTTTAAATATGAATTAATGTGTTCCTAAAACAAATCAAATTCAAAGTGTATAGATATAAAAGATAAAAACAAATGTTAATTCCTTCATTTGATTGTTAATTGACTTTGGTGTGCGCAGGTTACAAGAAATGCGATTGGAAAAAAGATGGGAAGACAATGCAAAGCATGTCTTGGATATGATTCATTTGTTGTTATAGATCCATCAAGCACTCGTGCCATCGACTTTGGAAACGTTTCTAGTAGGGATTCCTATGGCTTTCATTGTTGTGATTCTTTCACCTTATGGTTATTTTGGGCAAAAACATGTTTTAAGAATGCTAAACAAGACATCGGTGGGTAGGTAAACATTTTTTTATAATTGCAAATTCATTCCATTATACCCTCCCTTTATTGTTTGATTGTATTTTGAACATTTGTTTTGATTTTGTTTTGTCTTTTAACTATGAAATTAAAAATACTTGGTACAATGTCCATTTAAACAACGACCAAACCTTGAAGCTGAAATTAGTATTACACGATATTGATTGAAATTCCTTTATTTGTTTTGTGTTAAAATATTTTCATGAGTATTAGAAAAGTTTATTTTCATGTTATTATTTGATCACATTTTTATATATTTTACCAATTTCATGCATTAGAGAATGAAAGTTGTTGCAAATAAAATGACAAGGATTAGACATCACACCTCAATTTATTTGTTTTCACAAGTTATCTACAGCTTGAACTTTTTAGCATGTAACTTAGTTGACATGGTTTTGCCTAAGCTTTCCTTGAAGGTAGAATACTAAGTTACTAAGGTGTTATTTCCTATGGTGAAGTTTTATTTGCTTTGTTTATACAGGTCATCTGGCCACATAGTGGCCATTATCACTCAACTGAACAAAACTTGTTCGAGTTTCTTGCTTTTATGGGGAAAAATGGCTTTGACATTGCTGATGTTGAGGTATATGTGGTATCAATCCTTTATAGTCTACTTTAGTTTATATTCTAGTATTCATTGTCTTTCATGTCTTACACTATGCATTGTATTTTCTTTTCTTTTCTTTTCTTTTTCAAAAAGGAAACTCAATATTGATGGTAATTAGAAATTGAAGAAAGAGGAGAACAAGAACATTGGAGCGACAAATGCAAAAAGAGAGAGATAAGAGAAATGGTCTAGCGATATCCTCAGAGCCAATATCTCACATAAGACACACATATAGATATTGATGGTCGAACCTTCAGAGTTGGTGAATTCATCTGTAAATGCCTTGGCAACACAATAATAATGTTTTGAAGTGATGAAACAATATTTCATATGTAAATTGCAGTCCAACCAATATTAAGTTGGAAACTCATATTGTAATACTTGACATTTGATATAATATAATTTATGTGGTTGTAATTATTTATAGTTGCACTTTCTATTGTTTAGTATTGTAATTAACATATGTAACTTTGTGTTTTCATATTGGATGAACATGCACATAGTATGACATTTTTTTTTAATTTAGCCACAAAATCATACTAATTAATTTATGTTGATTAATAATAAACACCTAAAATCAATTTAAAACTACTAAATTAGTAGTTTATATTGATTAGTGATGAACATAAATAAAATGAATATACGACTAAATTAGTCGTTTATAAATATTATCAATGAAAGTAAATGAAATGAATATAAAATACTAAATTAGTCATTTATATAATGAATATGAAACTACCAAAAAACAATAAATGACTACTGCAAATGATATTTTTTTTTTTTTACAAATTATGACTAAATTGTGCATATATACGACCATTAGTAGCTAATTTATAGTATCTTATAACACAACCAAAATTTAGTCATATTTATCTAGTAATTAATTGGTTTCAAATGATGACTAAAATTTACATATATATGACTGTTAGTAGCTAATTTACAATATCTTATGACACAACCAAAATTTTGGTCATATTTCTTTAGTCATTAATTGGTTTTCTCGGGTGATCATTTAGTAATATATTTTGTTGTATATTTGGTCATTAATTGTGGCAATTAATGACTAAATCAATGAATAAATTTATGACCAAATTTATGACTAAATATACTACTAGATAATAAAATTGAGACAACCAATTAATGACTAAGCTAAAAATGACTAAAAATTGGTCGCGTTATAAGATACTATAAATTAGCTACTATTAGTCACAGGCCGAAAAATAGTCATTTATATGCAAATTTTAGTGGTTTCTTTAGTAGCTAATTAGTCATTTTCTACTAGTGATTACCTGTGGTAGCTAGAATCAACTAATGTCTACAACCTAGAGCTAAAGGAAGCCAAGAAAGATTGAAATCATGCTAAGTAAATAATGAGGAGTAGTCCCAAACAGTATTATAGGAGTGAAACCCCACTATGAAAGAAAATATGGAGATAGGGTTTTCTTCTCTACAATTAACCCAGGTATGTATAAACCTCATTATGTGTGCAAACAAACCATTAATGTACTAAAAAAGAAGCGGGAATGTTGAGACTCACCCTTAGTCACCGAGTAAACCAACTTGAACTATTGAGAACTCCAAAAATAGCCAACATGTTGCATGATATTGCAAACAGAAAAATAATAATAATATCCTTCACCATATTATATGTGGAAAAATAATTTTAGGCACAAGAAATTTCAGCAATATCCCATATCAAACCATGGTTTTCTTGTGGTGGATGCAGTGCTACACTCTCTAAGGTCGAGAGACTGAATGGGTCAGCGAAAACTATGGATGGAGGTGGTTACACCATAACAACCAACCCCACATCCTAGCCATTCATTACAAAACCCTAATTGCTAATAACCACATATCTCCAAAAATAGTAATTACGCTCATGTTAAATCTCCTTTCTAGTTAAACTATTGATTCAAGGGTTATGGAACCATCATTTATGGGCAAGTGTAAGTAATATTATGTTGCAGTATGCATGTCAATTGACGGTGCCAATAAAACTTTAGATGGTCCACACACAAACACACACATATATATAAACTAAAGAACTTGAAACTGAGAAATTTACATGACAAATTAGAGAAATACATATGAATCCCATAACATCTCCTGAAGCAAAATTCATTGACACCAAGCAAGGATCGATAATATTTTAAACGAAAACCCCATGGTAGAATGATAAATAATCCAAAGAAAATTTACAACAATTTATTTGATAAGCATTGTACAAATATAAAAGGGGAATGTAATGTCCTTATAATCATGGAAATTTGGAAATGTTATTTGGGAAAGAATAAGATAAAATAGAAAAAATAAAATGAATCTATATATATATATATTATATATAAGATAAAAAAAAATATCTTGGTACGTTACACGTGGTATTAGAGCTGAAGGGTTTAGCATTGTAGCCTGATTAAGGGCAAGAGGTGTGAAAGTTTTCATGAAGGGTGCATTAAAGTGATTCCATTACATGGGTTAAATTATCAAAGTATTAATTGATTCATTTTTGAGGCCACCTTTATGTATAAAGATTAACCTATTGAGTGCCCTGGAGAAAAAACAATTACTTGAAATATTTATTTGACAATGAATGATAGTTAAGAAAATCATATTTTGTCGCTGATTGGATAATAAAGAGACCATGAATCTGAAACGATGAGGAAATAGATGCACAAACAACTCCGAAGATGAATAGAGATAAACCAAGTACGGACACGTCTGAGAAGAAAGATGGGTGTTTCTCATAAGATCATTCTGAGAAGTTTGGGGTTATCTTTAAGACGATTGTCTGTTAGTGGTTGTGAAATTATTTTGCTAATTTACATAAGGATCATTGCAATACCTAGCTTATAAGAGTGACTCCATAACGGACAATATTTATGATAGTTTTGATCAAGAAATGAGTGAGGTATAAAATAAGTTTAAAATACCTTTGACATCAAGTAAGTAACATTCAACTATTATCTTTGATATATTTCACCTATAGCTATAGCAACATTATTAAAAAAAAGGAACCCTTCAAAATTTAACATGAAGGATTAGAAATTATAGTGTCAAAACAGTAAGGAATGACATAAGGATCATTTGTTTATTATTTTTGTTTACAAAGAGAACTAACAAACACAGTGACGAAATCTTGTCTTTATTATCTGCGCTAAAACTTGTACATAGAGTACTAAATGAAAGAAAACCATTGGTGTATAAGATACAAAACCCTATCCATAAAATATGGAAAATTTGGCTACATTATACAGGAAATAACGTTAATATGATATATAGACAATGCCCACATATCATAGAGGAAATTATTTATTAATTTACACAACTATTCAAGAAAAATCTATCAACCAGGATAACGGAATACTAGTCATCATAAGTGTTTAGCGCAGTCTCTAGGCCAAGTTGGTTAAACCCCAACAACCTAGAGAAAAATCTAAACTCAAAAGTAAGAATTAAATCTGCACAGATTACGTCAGATCTATTTGAATGTTATAATAGAGAAAAGCACTCAACATGATGAATTCATTCAAATAAAAGGAAAATCAAGAACCATTGTTATATCTAAAGAAAAATGTAGGGTATATGGATATACCTAAGGAAGTTTGTTGAGCATACTTAAGGATAACTCTTGTCCAAGTTGAATGTGGACATATAATGCTCATGATAATAAAATATATGTACAAATATGAGTCCGTGGTGGGTGATTGGTGGAAATGGTTGGAATCCTTTTGATTGATATGCCAGATATTGCGAGTGATGAAAATAAAAGATAAAATAAATATATGTCAACAGTATACCTTAGGTATAAATATGTTCAATGCAATCATATTGGTTGGTGTATATTTCATGATTTATGGAAAATAAAGTCCAAACTAATAAAGAAATTAATGAAATTTTGCATTGAAAAGTCTTTTTAAAGGGACCCACAAAGAGATTGGTTACCATAGTAGAGTAATTGGCACAAACCATTACCATAGAGGATTATGCTCATGATAATAAAATATATGTACCAATATGCGTCCATGGTGGGTGATTGGTGGGAATGATTGGAATCATTTTGATTGATATGACAAATATTGCCAATGATGAAAATAAAAGATAAAAGAAATATATGTTAATAGTATACCTTAGGTATAAATATGTTTAATGCAATCATATTGGTTGGTGTAGATTTCATGATTAATGGAAAATAAAGTCCAAACTAATAAAGGAATTAATGAAATTTTCACTGAGAAGTCTTTTTAAAGGGACGTACAAAGAGATTGGTTACCATAGTAGAATAGCTGGCACAAACCATTAACATAGAGTATTATGCTCATGGTAATAAAATATATGTACAATATGAGTCCATGGTGGGTGATTGGAGGGAATGGTTGGAATCCTTTTGATTGATATGATAGATATTACCAGTGATGAAAATAAAATATAAAATAAATATATATCAATAGTATATGTTAGGTGTAAATACGTTCAATGCAATCATATTGGTTGGTGTATATTTCATGATTAACAGAAAATAAAGTCCAAACTAATAAAGGAATTAATGACATTTTGCATTGAAAATTCTTTTTAAAGGGACCCACAAAGAGATTGGTTACCATAGCAGAGTAGCTAGAACAAACCATTATCATAGAGGATTATAATAGTTAAGTGGTCATGAGAGGTAGTAGAATAGATAATAGGATACCTGATTATGAACAAACAAAGTAGACATAAGTTGTGATAGATATGATGGAAGGAAATTAGTCTCAGAAGTAACAAGGAAACAATATAATTGGAACCTTTAAATTAGAAGGAGTGTGGTAATTATATTTGAGTTATTCCCCCTACATCAAATAGGTGCGGAAGCACAACAAACAATGTTGTGGATATCTAGAAAAGATATCCATATTATATCAAAATTTAGCAAGTGCAAAGTAAGTAAGATCATAGTAGAAATATGAAAATGTACTAAGGAGTACAACTACTCTAAAACATGGGAATGGAATCCAAAGGGTTTTGAAAATTCCTGTCCCTTGTGTGTGCAAAGGGCTCAAGGATTCTGTGGGTTGCAGACTCTTAACACTAAATCCTATAATGATTCGCTAAATAGTCTATTTTATAACTGCCCCACAATTGGGAAGGCGTAGTGTGATTGAAAACAAACTGACAATAGAAATACGATTAATTAAAATGAATATGACATCTAAAATACTTGAGATAACTTGATACAATACAGAACAAGAGTAATTGAACGCTAAATTTTAGGGGAACTTTAGTAGAACTGTAAGAAACTATATTAATGCCAAATTTTATAGTTACAAATTATCATAGGAACTCTTAACTAGGTCCTTGTGTTGGGCACAACCCAACTTGGCCAGATTTTGAGCAAAGAATCTAAATTTTGTGGGTAGAGCATGAAGTAGAAAGGATGTCACGGAGTGCAAAGTGGACCACATAGAAGAGAAGTAGAGCAAAGCGAGGGCTACACAACAAACGCATTGCGCAGTATAGGGGCTTCATGGCAAAGCCCCTCCCTTTTTATAAGAGCATATAATATTATAAAATTTGAATGGTTTTGGACCATATTCCCTCGTATTTTGGAAACCATGGTATTGGGTCCATGGTAATGTAGCGATGTAATCCCTCAATGTAATAATATATATAAGGATGAATAATAAAGAAAGAAGGCACCAAATAGATCAATTAGATCCAGATTTATGTTTATGGTTGTATTTTTGTGATCTCTACTTCAGCAAAATGGGCAAGGCTCTGTAGCTGAGTGCATGGGGCCTGGAACTGCATCTTAGTGCGCAGACCATCTGCAGCTTAATGCACACACAACCTGCAGTTGGGTGGATGAACAATGGTAAAATGTGTGTCTTCATGTGTTGATTTTCTTATTATCTACACTTTACTTCAGCGTTATTAAGTTTATGGATGTTTATGATATGTTTAAGTGATGTCTTGTCACTCATTGCATTGTGGGTTTTAGTTGGTCAAAATTTCCAAGAGCAGTGAAGTTTGAAGTCACCTTCCTAGGCCACATAAGATCTCAGAGCTAAATAGTACCCTCCCCATTGCATAGTGCCTGAAATGATATTTCCAACAGTATATGGAAGTCCAAGAATGGACTTCTAGATCATAAGATATGGCCTATTGAAGCTACCCTTGGAAAGCCTAGAGAACAATGAAAATGACCAAGTGAAAGTCACATATCAGGGACCCGAGAGCTTATCACAATTGCAAATTAGCTATCGGTGGAGTCCAACAGGCATAAAGCATCAACGGGCTTAGGAGATCATTTATTAACATGATCGACGATGTTCTAACTTATAAACCTCGCGGAGTTCGAATAAAAAATATAGTGTAATAGTTTCGAGGGAGGACAAAAAGGATTAACAAAGGAAATGCATGGAAAAACCAAGGCCTGGTTGCCCCCTTCTCTCTCCTCCACGCGGTGGAATATGGTAAATCGCTCACTCCCACATATCAAGCATCCTATAGTCCTGCATCTCACATTCCCATAGTCCTACATCTCGCATTCTCGCAGTCCCGTGAGATCACAGTCTTGCATCCTGTAGTCTCATAGTATTGTGATCCTGCAGTCCCACGATCCCACAGTCCCGCGATCCCGCAGTCCTGCATCTCACAACATCACAGTAAATCCTGCGATATCGGAAATCAATAGAGTAAGGGGGCTACCACTTTAAAAACCTTGTGATCTCGCTGATTTGTGATAAAGTGTTAAATCATTAGGGAGGGGCCAATTCTATTTAACAAAGGATTTCACAAAAAAAATAATGTCGACATGCATTTTCACTCTCCTCTAGGGGACCACGTGGCACAATATGATTGGTCCTTATGGTTAACATGGCAGCTGACTTAATCAATGACATGGCAGTACAAAAATGACGTCGCAGTACAGAGGACACATGGCATTCAAATTCGACATTTTCAGGGGTCCTATAGGGGCATTTATAGGTGACATGTGTCACCACTCACATGGTGACACGTGGTAGTGATGATGTCACCCCCCGCAGATTGACAATCGGTGATCGCACATAGCAAAGTATTTCTTCGGCCAAAGTTCCTTCCAGGCTTGCGATTGTGATAAATGGGGATCCTCTCGGATGTGATATATTATGTGATCTAGACTAAAATGCTCCTGTGTCCAGTAAAGTCGGCCACCATTGAGAAAGAGGGTAAAAGGTACCCCTCTCCATGGTTGTGATTGTGATATATTTGGTGTGCCCAATCCCACAGATCAGCGATCTCAAGGGTAAAGGGGAACACCACAAGGAAAGCACTACAAATTGTCGGGATGCGATATTCTCCACAACAAAGGAAAAAGGCCCCAAACAGAGGCCTAAAGGCCTTAGTGCCCGAGGACTCAGCACTTGGTTGCAGTCCCTGGTCATATGAAGGAAATAGTGGAAAGGGGCTAAACCAAAGGGGGGATAAAGTGCATCTACATTCGTTGTTCCATAATGTTCTTTAAAAAGGAAATGTCTTGCTACCGTAAAGCCTTAGATCATGACTCATAACTTTTAAAGGTGGATGGGTCGAGACTTGGGACATTGAAGGAAGTTTGCCACAATGTTGAAACTAGTATGAGGGGCTTCGTAAATAGTTAATGGCTTGGCATGGAGCTCCACTCCAATACACAACAGAAGACTGTCGAGATAGGAACTTACAATCGACCCACTCCATACTCCATAGAATAAGTCATTCACGCAATAAAAACAGAAGCGACAAGGAACCGAATGAATAGCCAGAAGGACGCATGATGACAGAGACTCGACTTGACCAGAGGTTTTCACTAGAACAACAAAGGGAAAACTCATTCATCATCTTTTTGTTTTATTTCTCTTTCTCATTATTATGCAGTTTCTTTATTTCCAAGAAGGGATCGAATCCCAATTGTAATCATTTTGGGCAACAACGCCTTACATAAGACGAGACAGCTAGTGTAGCAGGACAACAAGAGCTCTGACTAAGACATTTTTGTAAATGTAACCCAAGCTCCCCCTATTCTTATAAACAGGCGGAAGAAACACTCATTAAAGGTTCCAGAATTACTCATCCAAGCGATCTGAATTCTAATATGCCATTTTGGTTCTATTTTCTTATTCATGGTGGACTTGACTGATGTGATGCTGGATGTTATAGACTAGTATGTTGGACTCACATTAGATTAATGAAACACTCTCGTGATTCAAAGCATGATCGATGTGCAGTATGCTTTCCCTTCTGTAATCTCATTTCATAATGTTATACAACCAACTCACAAAATAGAAGAAAAGATATATCAACGCCTTCAAAATCAGCCTCTTCGAGGGGCCAACCTCCTTTACATTACAAAAATGAACAATTCTTGAATGACACAAATGACAATACCTCCTTTACATTACACAAATGAAAATTTCTTAGATGATACAAAAGAAAATACCTCCTTTCTATATATAGGAGTCTACATGGTCTCAATATAATCAGAGGCTACATAACAATAATATTGTAGGGGAACAATAATAACAATAGTGGGCTTCTATGGGGCACAATAATAACAACATGGGGACTACATGGGCACAAGAATACAATAATGGAGTTGCACTAATAACAATAAGGGGCTACACTAGTAGTATAGGGACCTAACATTCCCCTCTCCTTCAAAAATTGTTGTCCTCATAGCTTGAGTAGTTCTGGATTCTTCTGTATACATTTCTCATCCTCCCATGTGAAATATTTAGCAGGTAAGTACTTCCACTTAATAAGATACCCTGAAATTGATCTATTTCATAGCTGTCAGATTCTAGTTTCTGTGACTACTTTAGTTTCCAATATGATTTTTCCTTCATCGTCAAGTTCCGACAATATTGTTTGGAGTAGGACCTTGTCAACTATAACCTTATTTAAGTATGAAACATGGAGAGCTAGGGGCACCCGGGAAGATGCGGGAAGCTCCAGTCTATATGCCATAGTACCAATCTTTTGCAGCACCTTGTAAGGACCATAGTACTTTGGTGATAATTAATTATCCTTCTTAGCTTTCTTGAGGTACATTTGTTTGTATGTTTGTAGCCGTAGAAATACCCAGTGACCTACATGAAAACTTGTTTCGTTGAGATGTTGATCTACCTATTTTTTCATTCTATTCTGTGCCAAAGTGAGGTTATCCTTTAAGAGTTGGAGAACTTGTTGTTGTTGAGGGTCTACCTTAACACCTTCATGAGATACAATATGACCCAAATATTCCACCTCTTGTACTCCAAAGAAACATTTGGAAATTTTTTCATATAATTTTTTCTCCTCCAATAGTCTAAGCACTCTAACAACATGTTGAACATTATCCTTCTTAGACTTGTTGTAGATTAGTATATCATCAAAAAATACTAACACAAATTTTCTAAGGAAGGGTTTGAAAATGGAATTCATCAAACCTTGACATGTAGAAGCTACATTGGTAGGGCCAAAAGGCATGACCAAAAATTCATAATGACCCTCATGAGTTTTAAATGTTGTTTTCAAAATGTCTTCAGTCTTCATTCAGATTTGATGATATCCTGCATGAAGGTCCAACTTGCTGAAGTAAATTTCTCCATGAAATTCATCCAATAATTCATCAATGAGAGGAATGGAAAATTTATCTTTGATAGTAAGCTTGTTAAGCTCCTTATAGTCCAGACACATGCCCAATGATCCAGCCTTCTTGTGCACCAATACTACTGGAGCAAGGAAAGAACTTTGACTAGGTTGAATTATACCAACCTCTAGCATTTTTGCAACCATACGTTCAATTTCACTCTTTTGTGCATAGGGATATATGTAAGGTCTGATGTTTAGAGGAACACTTCCTGGAATCAAAGAAATAGCATGATCATGATCACGAATAGGTGGGATGTCTTTGGGAGTGTCAAATACCTTGGAATGATTGTCCAAGGCTTTTTGGAGATCTAGAGAAATAGATGATTTTGATGTGGGAACCTCTAGCGAACATAATTTTGCAATTACGCCACGTTGTTCTCTCTTTAGAAGATTTGTCATGCCATTAGAGTTAATTATATTTCTTGTTTTCCTTGCAACACCCCTTAATTAAACTTCCTTTCCCTATGAAAAAAATTTCAAGAAAAGTCCTTGAAAATTAAAAGTTATCGTACCCAAAGATTGTATCCATTGGACTCCTAGTACAACATAATCACCACCCATTGGAATGGAAAGCATTGGAATATTCAACACATATTCTCCTATGGATAGCTTGATATTATGGCACTTTCCAGAGCAAGTTATGGTTCTTCCATTTGCAACCATCACTTCACACTCTGGTGCTGGATATAGAAAGAAATTCAATTTCTTCACTATCTTACAATGAATAAAATTATGGGTACCGCCTAAATCAAACAACATTATTACCTTTTTCTTCTTGATATGTCCTTCTATCTTGATAGTTTGAGGAGTGGTTATTCCAGCCAATGCATTACAAGATATGGTTGGATGCATTACTTTTTTCTCTAGCCTTTGTTCTTGGTGTGTATTCTCTTCTTTTGATGTTTCTTGTTCCTTTTCTTCTTCCTCTTCACAATCTATGTAAAATAATTTCTTCTCAACACACTTATTACCTTTAGTGTATTTGTTATCACAACTGTAACTCTTTTTTCTTCCAATTGTTGTGGTGTCAACCTTGTAGGTTGAGGCTAGGGGAATCAACACTTCCATCTTTATAGTTGTGATTGGAAGGCTTCCTTGTTGCCATAATTTTGATTTCAATTTTTCTTGCCAACCTAAATACCTTCACCAATGAATCAGATTCCCAAATGCAAACCTCATGTTGGATTTTATCATTTAATTTCCCTATGAACACATCAATCCTATGCTCCTCTGTAATATATTTTACCCTTGTATTCAATTTTTGGAAGTCCTCAATGTGCTCCACCATTGAACCTTTTTGTTTGAGATTTATCAATTGGCTAGAAAAAGTGTTGATTTTTGTATCCTCATAATGTCCTATGATTTCTTCCGTAAAAATTTCCCAAGTGACAATTTTCTTATGAGAGCGAAGCCATCAATACCATACAAACTAATTGGGTTCCAAATATAAATTTGAAATGCATACCTTTTGTGTGTTTTGCACATTATGGAGATCGAAATATTGCTCAATTTGTGGTATGCATGTTACGGGATCCTTGCCATCAAAATTCCTCATATCAATCTTTGGAACGTGGTGAGTCTTTATTCCAACGTTAGATTCTATGAAATCATGATTAACATTTCTTTTCTTCTCATCATGAGTTTTCTCTACTACCTTTTTTCCATTAGGAAGTCTTTCTTGTAGCAACTTTGTCAAACCTTCCTTCAAACCTTCCATATATTTATTCAAATCTTCAATGTTGTCATTCTTCGAATCATGATTAACATTTCTTCTGTTCTTATTATGTGTTTTCTCTACTACCTTTTTGCCATTAGGAAGCCTTTCTTGTAGTAACTTTGTCAAACCTTCAATGTTGTCTTTCATACCATCCATATTATCTTTGGCGTATTTCTTTAAACCATCCATCTTAGCTTCTATTACTTTTTGTGAGAGTGAAATTTGTTGCACTTGGTCTCGTAATTTTGATATATCATGTTGCATTTATTCCTCTTATTCATGAGTCGTGCTAGTGCTTTTAGGTTGCTTACTAGGTGTTTCCATTTTATTTCTTTGGAGCATCAATTAATGATAATTATGCTTCACTATGCCCTTTGAATTCCTTAAAACTAATTTTTCAAACCAAACTTATGCAAAATTTTAAAAAAAAAAGCTACACACCTTTTCTCACTTTGTAGGAGCTCGATATTGAATCTGATGTATCTCTGAAATGTTGAATCTCTAAGGTCTAAAATTGTGAACTGTGGTATCCCTCTCAATCCTCTTTCTAATTCCACCAATTTGATCAAACTTGCATTCTCCAAGAAAGCATTATGGCCAATCTCCAATGATGACCTGATTATACACTTTTTCAATAGAGTGAACTTGTATGAAGTTCCACGTGTAACTATTTCAACCTTCGGACTTGAAAATGATGCATAGAAAACTAATGTACATCCTCTTACTATAACTTCTTACAAAATTTCAATCTGATATGCAGAGAGAAAGTTATGACCATCTTCCAAGGTCACCTATTTGGGATGTAATTCGAGAGCCTTTCCAAACCCTTACTTCCTTGGATCATATCTCCAAAAATATAGAGATACAAGATCTATAATTTGGAACTAAGCTTCATCAAGATTTCGTCTCAAATGGGTTTTAATGTTAGAGTTTGAGCCTTCATAGGAAACAAATTATAGAGAAACTTCCACGAATAGTTGTTTGTGATGGAATTTGGGAGCTTGCAAAAACCCTAACTTCCTCGGATCATACCTCTGAACATATAGCAAGACAAGATCTGAAATTCAGATCCGAGGTTCAAAACTATTTCGTCTCAAATGGGTTTTGTTTTTAGCATTTGAAACTTCGTAGAGAAAAATTTATAGTGAAAATTCCATGATGACCTGTTTTGGAGCAACAAAACCCTAGAATCCAAAGCTTTGATACTAAATGTTATGCAACCAACTCACAAAATAGAAGAAACGATAGATCAATGACTTCAAAATAATACTCTTCAATGGGGAAACCCCCTTTACATTACACAAATGAACAATTCTTGGATGATACAAATGACAATACCTCGTTTCTATATATAGGAATCTAAGTGGTCCCAATATAATCAGAGCCTACATAACAATAATATTGTAGGGGCACAACAATAACAATAGTGGGCTTATATGGGGCACAATAATAACAACATGGGGACTACATGGGAACAAAAATATAATAAGAGGGTTACACTAATAACAATAAGGGGCTACACTAGTAGTATAGGGACCTAACACATAAGTTGTTCTGCCTTCTTTGAAATAGTGTAATGAGATTGTTAGTTTCTCCCTGATTTATGGATTTACCTTGGCTACTAAATAGAGAACAGTGCCTTTGCATATTACAAATTTACTTGTGTTATTCAATAGTCTATAATACCTGTAGCAACTACAAATTTACTTGTGTTATTGGATTAACTTACAATACCTGTATGAGCAAAACATTTCTCACACTATTTGGTGATAGAGGTGCCCATGTTATAGGCATGAAACCTAAATAAGTACTCCATTGTTTATATCATTCCACCTCCTTCCTCTTCCATATTTCTATTGGAAAATATTTTATTTGGATTCTATTTTCTTTACAGCCCTAGAAATCAAATTCCATTTTTTTGCTGGAACATTGTTGCTTAGCATTCTATTTGTTACAACCCTATGCATCTATTTCCCTCCTTCCTTCCCCCTATCCACCATTACTACAACTTCAGTATTGAGTTATCTCATTGTTGTGTGTCTACCACCAGATGAAGCCATTTCTCTTTGAAATTGCCCCAATATACCCCCAGCATTTGGATCCATGTCTTGGCTTGAAGCTACCTTAGTAAAGGCTTATTGAACCAAGCCCATCCTATTACCTTTCTACGTGACAATTGGAGTGCTGAAAACCCCTCACAGTTGATCTCTTAAGCACTCCTCTTTTTACGATGTCCTAGGAACTGGCCTACAATCAACCTAGAGGCTGTCTTAAGGGGGATTTCTATCTCTTGCATCACTTGTGCTGCTGCTGCAATTTGAAGCGACAACATCTTTCTGGTGCTATTGCTGGGGAACAGATTAGAATATTTTTCCCTGGGTACAATAAATTTTTTACATTTCCTCTGTTAGGTGAGCAAGGGAAGTGCAGGTTGAAGATCTCTCACCTTGGCGAATCCACTATTTTATTCTATGGTAAACATCTTGGTGACTCCACTGTTTCATTTTATGGTAAACATCCTGGTGACTCCACTGTCCATTTCTCTAGTAGATCATCTTGGCTTTCAAGTAGCCCAATACTTACTCTGATGCTACAGCAGCCGAAACTTTCCCTACTGTTGAAACTAAAATCACTCATATAGGGAGGTTTCTGAGATGGCCCTTCCCGCATTCCTGGTCAACCAATTTTCCCCACTAGATTTCTCTTCTATTGCAGGTTATCCTAATCATGTCCCTGCATTTCATGTGTGGAATTCCTATATTCCTAGATTAAGTGGGAACAAAGAGAGAAGGCCTGACCAGCACCTCAAAGACTTTTATGAATGCTTGGAGCAACAAGGTATTTATCTTGAAGATGTACAATTGAAGTTGTTCAAGTTGTTGAAGAAATTTCAACCCCACTCTGGTTATTAGTTTTCCTTGTCACTCCATGCATTTAGTTTTAAATCCAAACATGATAAAAATTCTAAAATATTGAAATGACAATAATTTTCTGAAAACATAAATTTAGAGATTTGACAACTACTGAAATTGCATAAATAAAATATAGCAAAATTATGACAACCACACACAAAAAATAACATAGTAATTTTTGGTCAATGTGACCCTAGAAAACCCCCTACAACTCTTGGGGAAAACCAGTTTGAGAACTCTTCTTTATTTCTGAAAATGCTTTTACAAAGAAACTGAAATACAAAGTAAAAATTCCAGCAACCACAAATTACAACTTATCTCGATTTTCATGCTTGAACTCCACATTGAAAATTGTTCCAATCAGCAAACAGTGAAAACATAAATTTTTACATCAATTAAACATCATTAATGGTGTACGGTGTTGAGGGCCCCGAAAATCGGGTCGACAACAAGGGGGATACCCGCCCGGTCCGGACCTTGGTTGGCAACTCCTTATCCATTTGGTATAGTGGGTCCGACTGGGGATATGGGACCAGTTTCCTAATTCAGTGTATGTGTGTGAGAAAGATGGGTGTTTCTGTTCTAAATGGAATACTTCTATCTAATCTAATGCTATGCTATTGTATTCTAATAAACAGAAAAACGTCAAAATTTATGCTAACCCGGGGTGTAATCTTCCTTCTATACGATCTAAAAATATTTCATACAATAACTGGTAATAAAGATCATTCAGCTATCATAAGAAAAGAATTCGATAAAAATGAGCTACTTCTTATAAGAAGTTAGACGAAACAGTTGTTAAAACTTATCGCATAAATGAGCTATTCATACATTAAACATAAACAAATAGTTATCACCGTACAAAAGTGCCAAATGATAACTCAGACATCCATGCTATAACATATAAATAACTGAAAATTGAATATCACTTTAACACATAAGCAGAAATGGTTAAGAGATAAAAGTACCATTTATAACTAGCCCTACTCATGAGCTTCAAGAAATGATTGATTTACCTCTCCTTGATTCAACATCTACTAAGAGTACAGAAGTGCAACATCAGTAGCAGATATCAAATGCAAATATCAAATAAACCCTGTTCCATTCATTCACCAAAACCTCCTCTGAGGGTGCAAAATTGCATGTTCTAAGGACAAGTTTTTGATAAATTTTTGGACCCTTCTCTAAATGCATGAGAAGGGTTTAAATACTACTAACTAAATAACTTGTTTACAGAAATTGAGGATTCGATTTAAATGACCGTCCTCTTTCTAAGCAAAACTATTCTAAAATTAAATCTACTAACTATTTCTAAATATACTCCTTAATGTCGCAAACATTCAACATTTTTTATGAGTAGAGTCGGTTGGCTGTCTTCCACCTTTGGTTGAGTTAAGCAAACAGAAACGGCAAGAACTAGCATTATCTTCTCAGTAAAATTGATGATACGCTTGAGAATCATCCAATGAATATGTAGCATTACCATGTATGCCTGGTAAAAATCCCATTTCAGCTTGGTTAACCTTTGGACTGCTTCTACTTTTCCTTCAGTCTTTCGTTTCTAGTTTGCTTCTATCACTGATTTCTTGCAATTTTCGGGGCTTACAGGTGACTGAGAAACCAAGGACCTTCCTTTTCGAACAATTTTCCTTAACGATGCACGATTAGAGCATCGGAAACTGCCTCTGTTTCTTGATCCGAGCTTCCCTAATGCAGTTTTTGTCTCTTGCGCCTTTTTCTCTCATTTGGTATAAAGCCCAAAATTTGTAAAATTAGTATTTATGTGAGCTCTTGACCCTGAGAATTAAACTGTTTGTTTCTAGTATCAATGTCTTTCAGTATCCATTCAACCATGACTATACATGAGAAATATGTGATAGATGCCTTCGAAGAGTTCTGCGACTCTTTTTCTTCCTTGAGTGGATTAAGTATGCCTTCCGAAATATTCATTGGAGCGCTGCCTTCCCTCCTCATTGTTTTCTGCATAATGCCCTGTATAACGCTTCGTCCTTCTTTCCTGCAGTTTACATTGAGGTAGAAGTAATGATAAAGGACTAATAACAGGAAAGATTTTAAATGTCAAAGATATGCAAGACCTGCCACCTTACGTGAGCTATCTCTTCGAAAAACACAACACCCTACTTCATTAACAACTGTCAATAACCCATTAATTCGAATTAAAATACATGACCAACTCTTGGCTAAAAAATTTTCTCGAACAATGAGCTAGATCCAATTGCGATGGAGCGGTCCCACGTTTTTGCTTTGCGATGTCACAGATCATAGTATCGCAATATCGCAATGTCATCGTGCTGTTTTTATTGCAGATCGTAGTATCGCAATATCACAATATCACAATATTGCAGATCGTTATTTTGCAGTATCACAATATCGCAATATCGCAGATCGTTATAATTCTTGTGTAATTCTTGTGATATTTGCGATGTGCGATATGCGATATCGCATATCGCCGATGTTTTAAAGTTTTTCAATGTGAGTGTGTCTTTAGTATATGTGATGGGATGAAGTTTCGCATCGCAATATCGCCTTTTATCATTTTAACTCTTTAGAAGGTGTATCCTATCATCCTTTGCATGATGCGATATCCTTTTAAGGAGTAAATTTAATTTTCTTCATTATGAAACTTAGGTTTTCTAGATTTTTCAAGGTATTTTGCTAAGTCCATGATGTTGTAAGTTTCATCTAAAAAAGAAAATGTAACACTAACTAATTTTTTTTAGGGTCCCCACTTATTTAGTATTAGCAATAATACTTCATAAGGAGGGGGGTTGTTGGTGGCCACAACATACGGCCAGCCTCGAAAAGCATGCCTAGAAATTACTGTCCCTCTTCCTCGATTTTTGTTCCTTTTTCCTACTGTACGATTTTTCCTTGGGATGTGTGCTAATAAATGTTGATGCCTAGATTTGCTAAAATGTCTTCTTTTTGCTCTCCTTCACTTCCTCACTACTCAGAAATTTTCTCCTTTCTCTCTCTTCTCTTTCTCTCAAATTCTCATGCAAGAATGAATGATCTTTTCCTCTTCTTTTCTCCTTTTATTCTATAAATGACCTTTGGGGTTACCCTAAGATCTAATGGCTGAGATTCATTTAGATCTAGGGATGAGAATAAATGTGCATTTAATTCTCACTTTTTATTTTTTAACTCACCCACTTAAATAAAGACCCACTTAGCCTTTTATTTTCATAGGCACTTTTTCACTTTCTAATTCTTCATTGAGTTTAATAAAGTCACCTTTAAATTAGAATGTAACTTTACCACTTACAAAGTCACTTTTAAATTAAATTGGCTTTACCACTTATAAAGTCACTTTAGGAGAAAAGTACAATAAATTTGAACACTTTTCCCTAGCTCAAAGATCAAAGCCTTAGGGAACCACTTGTCCTCTAGTACCCAAATTTCAACACTCCCTGTTATCGAGGAAAGTGTTCCTCACCACTCCCATCTTGTCTCTAAAGTAGCCATGCTTGCCCCATGGTAAGGCTTTGGTGAAAATGTCCATTGCCTGCTCATTTGTGGAAATGTACTCAAGCTTGACAACTCCCTTTTAGACATAGTCTCTAATGAAGTAATACATGCTCTCAATATGCTTTGATCTGTCATGAAAAACTAGATTCTCTATGAGTTTTATGCAACTTTGATTATCACATTAAATTACTAAAGGTCTCTATGCCTGACCAAATAGGCCAAACAACATCTTACGAAGCCATATGGCCTCACAACTATCCAAACTAATAGCCATATACTCCACCTCAGCTGAACTCAATGCAACTAACTGTTGTTTCTGGCTGATCCACGACACAACTATTGAACCCAACCCAAAACAACACCCAAAAGTACTCTTCCTATCTGAATCACAACCTACCTAATCTGAATCCGTGTACCTTGCCAATCTCACTCCATCACCCTATCTATAATCCAGACCAAAATCCATAGCCCCTTGCAAGTAACAAAGAATGTGTTTTGAAGCCACCCAGTGCACTCTCCTGGGCTCACACATGAACTGACTCATAGTGTTAACTAAAAAACATATATATGGTCGAATGTTGACCAAATACATCAAAAAACCAATCAACTATCTGTATAGAGTAGGATCCACCAACTCAGGATCAGAAGCATGAAGCTTCTTCCAGTTAGTGATCATAGGTGTAGACATGGGTTTGTAGTCCTCCATGTAAAATTTGCTAAGAATATCCACAATGTACTTCCCTTGTCCCAGGAAGAAATGCCCCTCCTCTTGCCACACTTCCAATCCCAGAAAATAGTGCATAAAGGAAATAGCTTTCTTCTCAAACACTAAAGCAAGATCTCTCTTGCAGCACTCAATGAGTCTCCTTACACCAATGATGATCAAGTCACCAACATACAACACCAGAATGAAAGGCTCCTCAACCACCACAATGAAGTATAGGTTCGTATCAGCCTCACTTTTTGTGAGACCCAACCGCTACAAGTATGTATCAATCCCAGAGTACCAAGCTCTAGGAGCTTGCTTTAGGCCATAAAGTGTCTTTTTCAATCTGCATACATGGGACTCCTTCCCATGCACCTCAAAGCCCTATGGCTGCTCAATATAAAACTCCTCCTGAATGAAGCCATTGAGAAATGCGGTCTTCACATCCATCTGATGGATCTTTCAACCCATCTCTGCTACAATCGATATAATGGAATGAATAGATGTATACCGAGCTATGAGAGCGAAGGTATCCTCATAGTCAACTCCCTCTACTTGTGAGAACCCTCTCGCCACAAATCGAGCCTTGAACTTCTCAATGCTACCATCTGCATTATGCTTTATCTTGTAGAGCCATCTATAAGTAACAATTGATTTACCTCCAGGCCTCAACACTCTCCCAAACATCGTTCTTCATAATAGAAGAATAATCTTCCATCATGGCCTCTCTCCAGACCTATTGGTTGGCTGCCTCCTCATAACTAGAAGGCTCAGAGTCAAGAATGCTTGTTACCAATGCCATGTAACTACAGAACCGCTCAGGTGGTTTACTCTCTCTAACCTGTCTCTTTCTCCCAACAACTGTTGTGGCCTCGCGTAAGGTATCTTGAAGCCACTTGGGCTTCCTCTTCCTTGAA
The DNA here is from genome assembly GCA_000404065.3 of Pinus taeda. NCBI lineage: Eukaryota > Viridiplantae > Streptophyta > Pinopsida > Pinales > Pinaceae > Pinus > Pinus taeda. The sequence goes on from APFE031169855.1 coordinate 27,471, forward strand.
CATACTTCTCCCATCGGAGTGAAAGAATCCTCATCGTCATCAGAAGGCTGAACTCCAGAAGGCCTGTCAACTGACCTCATGCCTGAACCTGTGCCTGTAGATGCTGAAGTACCATGTGAATTGTCCATTAGTGGACTACCCTATGAATTGCTCTACAGACTGCCCTGCATGCTTCCCGAAGAACCACCCACCTGACTCTAAGAGCCACTGCTCACTAATGGACCTGACACTGTAATCGATGTACCTCCTAATCCATGACCACTCGATCCCTATGACCGACTCAACTTATCCTGAGGGTCTGATGACTCTGGATACTCTAACTCCCGTGACCTCCTGAAAGCTCTCTCCTCCTCAAAATTCACATCCTGCCTCGCAACCACTTTCTTTTGCGTAGCAATATAAATCTAAAAGCTTTCGAGGTCTCGCTATAACCCACAAATATGCCCTTGTCTACAATGGCTCTAGCTTGGTCCTATTCTCCTTGGGGACATAGGAATATGTAAGACACCCAAAGATCAAAAGTGCCCAACATCAAGCTTCTTCCTAGAAAAAGCCTCCTCTAGGGTCACATTCCCCAAGGCACGATGTGGACTCTTGTTCTACAGGTACATAGCAGTGTTGCAGGGCTCTGCCCACAAAAATAAAGGTAACCCCTAATCATGAAGCATGGATTTGGCAGCCCCTACAATGGATCTATTTTTCTTCTCTGCAACCCCATTCTGCTGGGGGTAGTAAGAAACTGTGAAATCCCTCCTAATGCCTACCTCAACACAAAAATCAACAAACTCACCAAGGGTATATTACCCTCCATTGTTTGACCTGAGGACTTTGATCTTCCTACCTGTCTGGGTATCCACAAGAGCTTTGAACTCTTGAAACTGCTTGAAGGCCTCACTCTTGGTCTTCAAGAAATAAATCCAGGTCTTCCTGGAGTGGTCATCAATGAATAAAACATAGTACTCGTAGCCACTCACATCGGTATGAATCATGTCAAGCATCCCAGTCACTGTTGTCACTGTTGGGAAATAGGGATCTGGCAAACTTCCCCATATCACATCCTCTACATACATCAAGGTGATCAGAACTGAAATCTGGCACACCATTAGTGATCTCCTGCAATGTACTCAAGGCCCCATGATGCATGTGCCCCATCCTGCAGTGCCAAATCTCACACAACTCTGAACTACTAGATTTGTTGTCGGTCCTGTCTTGGGTGTTGCTACTCAATTCCATTAGGGGATGGAATGAGAACTTGTACAACTTGGCATGGCACACACCAATCTCTGTAGCTGAAGAAGCTGGAGTTCCCCTAGGATATATAAGCACCTACCCTCTCCTAAACAATACATCATACCCTCTATCCTCAAGTGCTGAGACGGATAGCATGTTCTTCTTCATTTCAGGCACATATAGAACATCTGAAACTTTCAAGGGGGTTTGGGTCCCCTATCAAATGTCAATGTCCCCACACAAACTGCTCTAACAATGATGTCATCACCAAGTACTACGTCCATATTAGTATCACCCTCTGAAAGCTCTGAGAAGTACTCTCTGACTGCTGTCATATGGTGGGAAGCGCCACTGTCAACATACGAAAAGCTAGAAGATCCTTTGCTAGTAGCGAGGAATGCACACTCCCTCTGAACCTATATAGCAAGTGATCCTTCACTAGTGGCCTCACAAGCTATGAATCCAAACTCCCGATCAAATCTCTCTGAGAAGCTCTCTATCTTTGCAAAAGCTACCATGGGTTTGTCTTTCCCTTTCTTGTTCTTCTTCTCTGGATAGACAACAGCGTAGTGTCCCAACTTTTGACAATTCCAACATTTGACTTTGGAATAGTCCTTCTCCTTGTTCTATTGCTTTCCTTTACCTTTTCCTTTGCCTCCACTGTTGGAAATTTGCTTCTTTGCCCTTCCCTTGTTGCCTCTTGCTAACAATGCCACATTGTCATCCTCCTTCACCTGTTTGGCTACTGTAAGATGGTTCTTTCTGATCTCATTATAAATGAAATCATCCCACAACCTCTCCCAATCAGGAAGGTTTTCCCGTGCAACAATGCCATCCACAAAATTCTACCAAGTCTTGGGAAGACCATTCAAAGAAATTCTCACCAACTTAGTGGGTGAAATCATCTCACCTATGGTCGCTAACTCATCTCTCACTGAAGTTATCTTTGTGAGGTATGTTGTAGCACTGTCAGTTTTAGCCATTTTAATGGCCTTCAGTTTCTCCTTTAGGACCATTTTACTGTTTTCATTTGAGCTCTGGTAAAGACTGGTCAAGGTTGTCCACATCTCATGTGCATAAGTCTTTCCTCTCACATGAGGAATGACATGATCTTTGATTCCTTCTAGAATCAATATTTTTGCCTTAGCATTCTTTTTGTTAAACTTTGTCAACTGTACAGAGTTAGCAGGTACTTTTACTAGGTTTTGTGTGGTATTTACCATAATGCCCTAGACTTCTGCTTCCTCAAAGATGCTCTGGATTCTCTACTTCCATGTACTGTAGTTGTTCTGCCCATCCAACCTGTCTTCAACTCTCAAACCCAAAGACATGTTTCACTAACCTACCAAACTGAAATTTTCAAATTTGTGGTAAAGGCTTCTGTTTTTTGTGTAAAAATCAGCTTGTTGTAATTTTCACTTTTTTGTCCTAAACTGCACTTTTCAGCAAACCAAGTTCTGATACCATGAAGAAATTTCAACCCCCACTCTGGTTATCAGTTTTCCTTGTCACTCCATGCATTTAGTTTTAAATCCAAGCATGATAAAAATTCTAAAATCTTGAAATGACAATAATTTTCTGAAAACACAAAATTAGAGATTTCACAACTGCTGAAATTGCAGAAATTAAACACAGAAAAATTATGACAGCCACACACAGAAAATAGCACAGTGATTTTTGGTCAATGTGACCCTAGAAAAATGCCCTACAACTCTTGGGGAAGATCAGTTTGAGAGCTCTTCTATATTTCTGAAAATGCTTTTACAGGGAAACTAAAATACACAGTAAAAATTCCTGCAACCACAAATTACAACTTATCTCGATTTTTGTGCTTGAGCTTCACCAAGAAAATCATGCCAAATAGAAAGCAGCCAAAATAGAAATTTTTATAGCAATAAAAAAACATTAAATGTTGTACAACCAGCCTCGAAAAAAGTACCTAGAACTTGATGTCCCTCTTCCTCGATTTCTGTGCCTTTTTCCTGTTATACAATTTTTCCTTGGGATGCATGCCAATAAATGTTGCTGCCAAAATTTGCTGAAATGTCTTCTTACTGCTCTCTTTCACTTCCTCGCTGCTCAGAAATTTTCTCCTTGCTCTCTCCTCTCTTTCTCTCAAATGCTCATGAAAGAATGAATGATCTTTTCCTCTTCTTTTCTCCTTTTATTCTATCTATAACCTTTTGGGTTACCCTAAGATCTAATTCCTGAGATTCATTTAGATCTAGGGAAGAGAATAAATGTGAATTTAATTCTTACTTTCTATTTTTTAACTCGCCCACTTAAATAAAGACCCACTTAGCCTTTTATTTCCATAGTCACTTTTTCACTTTCTAATTCTTCATTGAGTTTAATAAAGTCATCTTTAAAATAGAATGTAACTTTACCACTTATAAAGTCACTTTTAAATTAGAATGTAACCTTACCACTTATAAATTCACTTTAGGAAAAAAGTACAAATAAATTTGAACACCTTTCCCTAGCTCAAAGATCAAAGCCTTAGGGAACCACTTGTCCTCTGGTATTGAAATTTGAACACTCCCTCTTATCGAGGAAAGTATTCCTCACCACTCCCATCTTGTCTCTGAAGTGGCCATGCTTGCCCTGTGGTAAGGCCTTGTTGAAAATGTCCATTACCTGCTCATTTGTGGAAATGTACTAAAGCCTGATAGCTCCCTTTTGGACATAGTCTCTAATGAAGTGATACTTTCTCTCAATATGCTTTGATCTATCATGAAAAATTGGATTCTCCTTGAATTTTATGAAACTTTTATTATCATAGTAAATTACTAAAGGTCTCAATGCCTGACCAAATATCCCAAACAACATCTTGTGAAGCCATATGACCTCACAACTAGCCAAACTAGCAGCCATATACTCTGCCTCAGATGAACTCAATGCAACTGACTGTTGTTTGTCGCTGATCCACAACACAACTACCGAACCCAACCCAAAAAAACACCCAAAAGTACTCTTCCTATCTGAAGCACAACCTGCCTGCTTACACTACCAGTCTCACTCCATCACCCTGTGTATAATCCAGACCAAAATCCACAACCCCCTGCAAGTAATTAAGAATGTGTTTTGAAGCCACCTAGTGTAGAAATTCCCATTCTAGATCAACAGATTATGCAATATACTAAAGCAAAATACAAGATATACTTCTACAACAAACTTTGTAGAAGCTTAATCGAATATGAGCAAGATCAAATAAAACACATATAACTGAGAATGAGAAAGAAATCACACATTAACACAGAAGAATAACACAGGGAAAGCCTCAGCCTAAAACCCTAACCTCAGTATAATCATACAAGTGGAAATATGTTTAGATTACAAAAAGAATCAGCTCACAAGCTATCCTGCTCTCTCTGCAATCCAACTACTACTCATAGACAGTCAAAGGCGTCTCACAAACCTTCTCCTCTGCCCTCCAAGCCTCCTATTTCCTTGCGCAGTTTTCCTTGGGGTCCAGTGCTGCCACCTGTGTGAATTGGCCTCTTCACACACTCACTAACCTCTAATATAACAGCACAATCCTGAAGGAGATAATTCCTTTTGCATGGATGAGTTTCCTATATGGGAAAAATCCTCCAACTGATAGTACACTGTCCCATCATTTGATCTCAATTGGGTCTTTGTCTGAACTGCCATGCATAAGTTATTTATGAGAGAATATTCAGTTATCTGAAGTGTAGCAGTTACATGCATGCATGCATTAACTAACTAAACTCACAATTAATTCTACAAACTGTTAGAACTAACCTAACAGGACTTAACTCAGTTAACTGAGCTAACTAATTACAACTCAAATTACAACTCATCCTTGTCTCTTCAATTAAGGGATAGATTCCTCAATCAATGGAGAAATTGTTGCATGTCTTCATATAGACTTCATGTTTGATTTTCTCCAACTAATTAACTCAAGATGAATTAATTAATTATTAATCAAACAGCTACTAAGAAAAAATTTGAATTTTACTTATCAATTTTAGTTCAGGGACTAACTAAAACTGGAATCCATCCTTAAATGTTGTTTATAGCAATGTTATTTTTAGCACTTCCACTTTTCATTCCTTGTTGATATGTCCAACCCTGGTACCCGAAATACTATTTATAGCATTTCTATTTTTAGTATATCTTGTTGCCATTTTCAACACCCAGTGCACTCTCTTGGGCTCACACATGAACTGACTCATAGTGTTAACTGCAAAACATATATCTGGTTGAGTGTTGACCAAATACATCAAACAACCAATCAACTATCTATATAGAGTAGGATCCACCAACTCAGAATCAGAAGTGTGAAGCTTCTTCCAGTTAGCGATCATAGGTGTAGACATGGGTTTGCAGTCCTCCATGTGAAATCTGCTAAGAATATCCACAATGTACTTCCCTTGTCCTAGGGAGAAATGCCCCTCCTCCTGCCACACCTCCAATCCCAGAAAATAATGCATCAAGTCGATGTCCTTCTTCTCAAACTCTAAAGCAAGGTCTCTCTTGCAGCCCTCAATGAGTCTCTCTGCACCAGTGATGATCAATTCATCAACATAAAACACCAAAACGAAACGCTTCTCACCCACCACAATGAAGTATAGGTTCGGATCAGCCTCACTCTTTGTGAAATCCAACTGTTGCAAGTATGTATCAATCCTAGAGTACCAAGCTCTAGGAGCTTTCTTTAGGCTAGAAAGTGCCTCTTTCAATCTACATACATGGGACTCCTCCCATGTGTTGGTGTCCAGGTAGGGGTGATTTATCCACCTTGTTCCGAAATTAATTTTATCAATCTGGGTGTGTATCCTTTCAAGGCAACGCACAAGGTATATGCAGGGGTAGACGCATAATCATTTCCAACTAAGGGCTTGTGGTTTAAGATTCAAAACATGACTATAAGGTTAATAAATTACAGAACTGCAAAAATAATTATAAATAGTAAAGAACTGCAACAGCAAACATAAACCGATAAATCACACACACACACAAAGACGCATCACCTGATCAGAAGAGCGGGCCCAGCTCTTTGATCAGGATTGCATTAGCCATGAAAAGGACTAGAACGACAAAATATATGATTTTTTATTACTCGGTAATAGATGTTTACAATACTGATGGGAGAACCCCCATTCCCGGGAACAACCTGCAATTTATACACAACGAGGGAGATTAACAGATCTCCCAAAAACATAGTAACTGCAGATACAAAGATGTACATCGGTTGGAACAGTATCAGCATCAGATGTCTGAGATAACAAGAAGGCCTAAGAATAGTTCAGGGAGCTTGTTCCCCAAGTTGCGCGACCTCCTTCTGGCCAGCCGTTACCAGATCTATTACAATACGCTTAAGTGAGGGTTCCTATTCTCATGCTACAGTCAAAAACATAATTTAGTACTGCAAATAGATAGACTCCATGTGTTTTTACTTCATTAAGTAAAATATACCAATTGGACAAGTAAGGAGGAATTTACATTGTAAGTTTAACATAACAACATAGGTAAAAGAGTTCAAAAAGGTCAAAAAGGGTAGTGGAAATGGTCAGAAAGATGGCCCGATTTGGTACCCAACACCATGCACCTCAAAGCCCTGTGGTTGCTCAACATAAACCTCCTCCTAAATTACTGAAGGTCTCAATGTCTGACCAAATATGCCAAACAACATCTTGTGAAGCCATATGACCTCACAACTAGCCAAACTAGCAGCCATATACTCTACCTCAGATGAACTCAATGCAACAGACTGTTTGTAGTGCCCACTCTAGTTTCCTGACCTTAATATGACATTATATTAGACACTTTATGCCTTGAGGACCTCAGGTTGAGGATCCAGACACATGACACTATTATTAGCGATTGAAATATTCATGGTTGTGATGTTTATGAATGCTTTCCATTGATATCATGATAGCATGAGTGGTTATGTATCTTATCTATCAATATTCTGATTATTGCAACATTAAATAGTTAAGTTGGCCTCTATTTGAATTTATGATGAAGGTAGTAAAGAATATGTGTGCGCTCTACTAAAAGAATAATGATGATAAATTGATGGATAGTTATATTTCTACGATGTTATGATGTTGATAACTTAATGAATATGTATGTTTCCATTGATTATTATTGATGATAGCCATGAGGGATGTGTCCCCTATGTTACCTACTTTCTTTATTTCAGACTTACACTAGACAATGAGGTGAATGACTAGGAATTGATAATGATGCTATTTTGATAATGACTAACATTGAGAAACCTTGTTACTGATGATTATTGAGTATGGCAAGAAACCATCAGAGGCACTCGCATATGACATGTCGATGACACCTTGTTTGATGAAAATTCATATTATTTTATCTTTTAAAGTCTAAGTCGATCTTGAAATCTGTCATATATGTTTAACTATATTCTGATGATATGTTAATGGTTGCAGGCACAGATTAGTTGCTTACCGAATGACCCACATATGGGTGATGGGATTGTACAGGTGGATGGAACTACATGGGAGGGGTGGGACAGAGTCCCTGATCTCACCCACTAGCACTCCCACCTTGACTTGGGCTGGAAGGGTTGAAACACCTTCGCCTTGAAGATCACGATGCCGTGAGGGCAGGTCCCAAAGTTGGGTCGCTCATGAGGAGTTTACTAGGGACGCACATCAAGGTAGATTCCTTGATCCCCGGCACCATTAGTCTCACTATAGCAGGCAACATAAGAGATGATAGTGGTCTATCATGTTGCACTATACTTTCCCCTCGTAGTCACTAGATGCTTGAAGGGCAAGTGGTGTGGCACCCTTGGAACTTCTAGGAAATTCTTGAAAGGCACAACCAAGCTTGGCACCCTTGGAATTATTAAAAGTAAATAATAATAAATAATTATAAGTAAGGAATGAAAACTAGGTAAAGTTACATCAAGGGTAAATGATGATTAGAAACCAAGGTAGTTAAATAAAAAAAATAAAACTTGGAGTAAGGAGAATCATAGGGAGAAATAAAATAGAGTACCTTAAAAACTCTACCCTTCCGATGTTAGAATACTAGGTAGATTAGGTGATTTAATTAGATAAAGGGGGAAGGAAAACATTTTTTAAGGATAAAAAAAATTAATCCCAAACCAATTAAACTTAATTAAGAAAAGAGGAAGATGAATTAAAATAAGAAAAATAAATTAAATTTAGAGAAATGTAGAGAAGCTCCATGTGGCTTCAACCAACATAAGAATATACCTCTAAGAGATAACCTGCGTTAATTTAGGAAGTAGATTGGGGATAAAATCTTGACTCATTAATTGACTCCAAGTAATAAACACAATTTAAGGAATAAAAGTGGGGAATAAAGAGACAACTAGGAGAAGAAATAGGAATCTTGTGAGGTGAGGAAAATATTAGTTTTAAATAAAAAGTTAAGAAAATAATTTTGGGTGACCCTTGATGAGAGAATGACACATGGGTAGGTGAATAATCAAGCTATTAAAAAAAAAATTATTATAATTATGCATGACATGCCAAGTGTCATCTATGAGGACTCTTATAAAAGAAGGGGCAAGCCATGGTAGGGGGGACTTTTTTGGGAACCCTATTGCTGGATGGATGATATGATGTCAAAGCAGTGATTACGAAGCTATAGTGAGTTTGGTGAGGTAGAGGATTTTTAGAGAGGGGACTCTTGAGCTAAGGGTGCTCTCCTCTGCCAACTAGATTCTTCCTCCATTGTACAACCCCATTGCAGCTTGGGGGTCCACGGGGAAGAAGAGTACCCAAGGAGTAGGCTGGGAGGTTAACCGGTGGGTCTCGTTTTCGGATCAAGTGCGTCATCATACACTCGCAGAAGTGACCGGCAACAAGGAAATACTAGCGACAACAGAGCAAGCGGGGTCTCGCCTCTCCAGTGTATGGTACATGTGTATTTCGTTACTACTTGACCTTAGATTAAAAGTATATAAATGTGGTGTTATGTTCCTAAAATGAGCATCAGTGATGTATGTGTTGATTGAATTGAAATCTCAATGTGTTTGTTTTCCGGTTGTAATTGTTGTGTATAAAAAAAAAAAAAAAACTAAATATATATATATATATATATATATATATATATATAGTTTTAGCTGGGTCATTTCACTGTTTTAGCTAGGTCGTTTCACTTCTCATGGATGCTTTGTCATACTTTCTTGTTTACATGCTTCAACCTAGTATCCCATCATGACTTCATCCTAATATTGCTTCAACAATGCTTTTTCTTTTGCTGGATGGATTCTTCATCACACCATCTTTGTAGAGTAGAATCAGTTATCTACATCTTTCATATCTCCAAGGCCTTCATAGGTGTCAAGGGTCCTTCCTTCCTTTGTCAGAGTCATCATGCCTTCTTTCAGGAGATATCTTTAAAGTATCTTGTCAGATAGTGATTCTCGTAAATCATGGTGTTCTTCACATGCTTGATCTCTTTCTTCATTTTCTTCTCTTTGGATAAATTGGTCAACCATCTTATGCTCCTTGAGAGCACTTCTTCATTGCTTACTTCCTGGACTAGTCGACACGTCTTCTTGCTTCTTAGTAAGCAATATTATACTCCTTATGTGAGCATATCCCTTTGTTGACCTTTATTGCATTGTAGTACATGCCTTTGAGCATGTCATTGGTGAAAGAGATTCTTTCCTACTTGATCATGTTATAGAACTATTCCCATGACTCAATAATATACAATTGATAACATGATTAAACTTTGATGCATACGTACCTCATCTTGATTATCCTTTGATCATCTTGACTTTATTTGATTATTTATGGCATGGCCCTTCTTGCTTCATCTTAGATTGCCTGCACATCATCCTTTTTTTGAATCCAATGAATGGGACTTCCCAATGAGACATATGCTTCTTATTCATGAATCTTCCTTTTGAAGATTCCATCATAGGATCTTGAAGACCCTTACCCTGCAAATGTTTCTTTCCTTTTGATGATGGAGGTCTTCTATGATTCTTAATCATGATCAATCTTCTTTCATCGTGGATGAGGTCCTATACTAGGTATGCTCCTTCTACATGAATATCTTGAGTTATATCTACCATGCTCCTATATTCTAGAAGATATTTTTAACCATGCATTTTGTTCTCATTATAAATGCTACTTCTACATGAGTATCTAGAACTCTATGTACTACATGCTTCTAGATTTTAGAAAATGTTTCTAGCCATGCAATTTCTACATGCTCCTATTCTACTCAAAACCTTGAAAGAAGACTTGAGTTAAAGAGTTTGACTTAGTCATAGTAGAGATCTGGAGGATCTACTTTCTTTTAATTCTTTTATTCTTCTTTAACCTCTTGATTCATGTGAGCTACTTCCCTCTTTCTTTTGTTATTGTTGTCCTTCTTAAGCTTAGGACAATTCCTTTTGTAGTGTCTGTATTCTTGGCATCCATAGCATTGGTTTTTGGACATGTCTTTGTTGTTTGTTCTTCATGGACCAATATGCCAAATTTTCCCTTTCTCTTGGCCATGGTTGCAAATTCTCGCTCCTTTGATCCCACATCTTCTTTTGCTTTTAAGTTTGGTTTCCTTTGTGTTGCATGGAGACCACATTTCACTGAATGTGGTTGCTTCCTTCTTGGCATATATGCTTGATGTGAAGTTTCCCTAATGCTCAGGTAGAGCATTGAGTACTACAATTGTCATTTCTCTGTCAGACATGACTTCCCCGAGCTCTTGAAGTTGATCCCTCATCTCAGAGAACTTCATGAAGTAGGGAGTTATTCCTTCCTTTGATATCTTCATTTTGTACAATTCATTTCTTAGAGATATCACTTCTCCAACTGTGCATACCGAGAATAGTTGTACTAGCTTATCATAAATTTCTTTTGATGTCTCAAATTTGGAGATATAAGGTGATCTGTAGCTAAATGTTAGTTTTGTTATGCTAATTTCAACTTTAGATTTATAAACAAATGCTTGTCAATTGCTTCATGTGCATGGTTCTCTTATGTTGTTTGTGATTGGAAACAGGTAAATTTTATGTCAAGTTTTATGTGAAATCATAAGCAAAATATCATAAAAATGAAGTGATGAACAACAACAAGCAAATGAACAACAAACCATCAAGAATAACACTTAACATAGTGTTTTGATAAAGGAGTTCACCCCTTGTTAAATTGGCAACTAGGGCCAAACTCCATGTGGATCAGCTTATTTATGGTAGCTAATATTTTTATTGGATCCCTCTCATCGAGAGGTGTAGGATTGATTTAAAGATAATCCGATTCTTATAAGTATTTATGAAGTTATGAATTTGTTTATGTTATAAATCAAATTGTCAAATTAGCCAGCAACTTGAGTAGGCTCAGAAGCCCAATAGACGTGTCTATTCATCATCCTCGTTTTAGTATAAATAGAAGAAGACTTTAAGTCATTTGACACACTCACTCTCTCGTGATCTCTCTTCATCCTGTTTTGGGTTTGATGGAGAAGAGATCTAAAAGGAGTGCCCTAATATCTACAATGCCCTAATGGAGAACACAGTCATGAGTCATCTACAAATTAAGGCGCAGGGATAGAAGTAGATGCAGCCAATACACTGTCATGGAAACCCTTACACACAGTTATGTTGAACGCGGGACATAAAGTTATTAATACGTGGTTATGAAGTTACCCTTACACAGTTCATATATATATGCACGCTATTCATGTTATATATTTACACGCTGCTCATATGATATATATATATATATATATGCCGTCAGCTGCAGTAAGATAAGGAACACAGCGTGGAAGGAACACAGTCATATACACAATATACATACGCTGTCCAGAAGCCCTAACTCGTAGTCAAGTAATGAACGCAACACCGTTGTCCAGAAACCCTTACATGCAGTAATGAACGCAGTCAAGGGAGCACTGTTGTCCAGAGATCATAAACACACAGTTAGATTATATATGGACGTAGCAAATCTATGCATTGGATATAGATACGCAATACAATGCAGCAAGATTCATGGGCAATGACACAACGCAACAATATATTATATATAAATATAATATACGCAGTATTGAAACGCAGTTATTTATGGAACGCAGGTCATATATGGTACCTGCAATTATGAAACGTTGTTAGCCGCAGCCTGAAGCCATAGATGTATTGAGTCAAGACATGACTAAATGTTGTTATAAAGACCCATATATGTAGGTAATGGAGACTCCAAAATACGCAGACATAGAAGCAGTTAATGAAGACAGTTACACGGAGTTTCGGTCTTCTCACTATTCCTGAAGCAGTCTCAGCACATCAACCAGCAGTGGTTAGAGTTTGAAGCAGAGAGACTATGTTCTCTGCATAACTATTATAGCATAGAGGATCACCATATATATCTCGACATTCTCCCAGTCATCTGTAGGGATATGACATACTTGGTGATCAATAAGTATATACGGAATGATCTTCGTGATATGTTATTATGATCTTGATGGCTCTAATATGAATGTGCATCATGATGATCTCAGCAAAAGGAATGATGAAGTAAAGATGCAGCATGATGGGCAGTTAAGTAAGGAACAACACAATGATCATGAGCAGCATGATGGTGCTACACAGTAAGGTGCAACAAATGAACGAAATGGATAGGTGAAGACATCACCTAGGAGAATTAGTTGAAGTAGAATGTCTTCAACTGATCTCATCATTATAGGAGATGATCTATGCTCAGATCTAGATAAGTCAAAGTATTGACTTCTGATGTAAATGTACTATCTCTCTCACTTTCTCTGCTAAACTTTGAAGATAAAAGAATATTTGATCAAGGGTTTCCCCACACATTGTGGGGTTTGTCCCTAGCTAGCGCCACATCTTGTGTCCTCTTGTCTTGGCATGTCTTCTACGATTTATATTTATGTTCTATCTGCAGTTTACTTTATGTTGATGTGATTGCTAATATGGAAAAGAAATTAAATAAATTGCTCTAGCATAGAACATACCTAAAATTAACATGGGATCAGAGTTGAGGTGAAGACAATGTCCAAGCAAGAGTGAAAGAGAAATCACCGAAGACAGTTGGGACAAGACAGAAGGATCAATGGGTTCCTCATAATTCACCTAAAGTGAAGTCGAAGCAGAGAATGTTATCAGAATGACGCAACAGAAGTTTCTGATGGCCTACCTAAAGATCACTTCATTGGGAAGTTTGGATCTAAGGGTGGATGGAAAGGTAGATGTCTTGGTTATGAGTTTGGCCCTTATGTGAAGGAGTGTCCAAATGACAGAGATGCAGGGCATCAAAGACACGACCGACTCTTCAAGGAAGCATGGAACCCCAGGTAAGAAGAATAAAAAATTGTTCTGATAAAGAAGTGTTATCTTGTATTGTCCCTCTCCTTCAAATTCTTTGGGAATCTGGCATATTGATTGTAGTGCTTCAAGGCACTTCATCGGGTAGAAGGATGCACTCTCTAATTTGATAGAGATGGAAACAATTGTGGGATTACACTTGGAGCCAATGCCACCTATCCTGAAAAGGGAATGTAAGTCAAAGGTTTTATGGTGGCATTTGTCAATGGAAAGGTACGTGTCTGAAAATTGAATTTTCGAAGATGTTTTTGAGTTCAGGGTTGTATCAAGTTGTAGGAAGTCCACTGTGGATCATGTCCACTGACACAACACCAGAGGTCTGTGAGTTAGATGGTGATAGAGATGCCTGAATTCAAAAAGAGCATGTACGTACATGTCTGAGATTTATCCAAGGAAAATCTTAGAAGTGGACCATCCCCCCTCATGTAGCAAGTCCACAGGTTTGGAACAACCCATGGAGTTTGAGATCGATGATCAGGAATCTCACGTATGCTGGTGGAAGAAAGCCCTCTATGGCTTGAAGCAAGACACCTTGAGCATAGTATGAGAGGATCAACAACTGCCTGATGAAGCTGAGATTCACTAGGAGTGAAATCTGTCCAAACCATCCGAAGGTTCTGGATGATAGACCTCTCATACCGACACCTATGTCTAACAGGTACATACCCTCTTCTTTGTAGAAGACAGAGGGAGTTGGATTCTGGATGTGGAATGATAAACTGCAAGCCTGTGACTACCTCGAGGATCGTAAGTTATATGGTAGTGATGTCGGACCAAATTTAGGAATGATTCTGAGTTTCATAAACTCATTCACATTGATGTTCTTGGCGAACCTTCGTCTGGACATATATTTTGTAGTTAGCATGCTGAGCTCATATTTGGTTGAGCCTCACTGGATTGGTGCCAAGAATCTTCTGAGATATCTTTAGGGCACAATATCTCGTGAATTGAGATACACTGCCACAAAGATGAAATTGCATTATTATTCGAATGTTGAATGGGCAGGCAATGTGGAGGATCACTAGAACACTTTTCAGTGCTGGTTCTCTTTGGATTTTGCTTCGATGCAGGAAGCAGAAGTTGGTCGCTATAAGCACCGCCAAGACCGAATACATGGCTACGAGTATGATCTCATATGAAGTTGCATGGTTGTGGAAGCTCTTAAGTGAGTTGTTTTTCTCTGTGACAACCAGAGGTGGGATTCGATTATTGAGGTATCCCATATTCGACAATTGCTCCAACAGACAGACATCAAATACTGCCTTATCTGGGATATGGAAATTTGATGAGCAAGGAGGCTCCATCACACTGAGATGATGTACAGGTGGCTAAAGCCCTGGGGGAAAGATCAAATTTGTGATTTTCCCGAACGACTTGGAGTTGTCGAGAGACCTTTGTAAAAGGGTCCTGCATATGTTGCATACATTGAGCTCTGGGAGCTCTGGGGGGCTTGCGGTTCTTACTGGAGCAACATACAACCATAGGGTGACTCACCCTCCCCTAGTGGTGCGCACTATGAACAAGATGATTCGCTCTCTTATGAACAAGATGATTCGCTCTCTTGTGGGACGGGATGATTCGCTCTCCTGTGGACAGGATGATTCGCTCTCCTGTGGACAGGATGATTCACTCTCCTATGTAGCAGGATTGATGTGTTCTCCTGTGAGGCCTGGATTGATTTGTTCTCCATGGCAACTGTAACAGGATTGATGTGTTCTCCTGTGAGGCCTGGATTGATGTGTTCTCCATGGCGACTGTAGCAGGATTGTTGTGTTCTCCTGTGAGGCGTGGATTGATGTGTTCTCCATGGCAACTGTAGCAGGATTGATGTGTTCTCCTATGAGGCCTGGATTGACATGTTCTCCATGGTGATTGTAGCAGGATTGATGTGTTCTCCTATGAGGCTTGAATTAATGTATTCTCCATGGCAACCTGGATTGATGTGTTCTCCATGGCGATTCTAGCAGGATTGATGTGTTCTCCTGTAAGGACAAGATTGATTAGTTCTCCTGGCATCCTACCCATGCAATCTGGGACTCATGGGAAGTACCTCTCATCTAATCAATGAGCAGGGAAATGAAGTTAAGGACCATAGTAGTATCGATGGACGCATCGTTGTATCTATCGTACTCCCTATGCTAGGATGACCTCCATTGATCTGGGATCAATGGTACTGGTCTGGGACCAGTGGTAGGAGTTGTACCATACTATGATGCTGACTTTGGGTCGATTGAGACTGGTTTGGGACCAGTGGTACATACTCTGAGACTGACTTCGTGTTAGTGCATGACTGGTCCAGGACCAGTGAGAGTGGTACATACTA
Source organism: Pinus taeda (assembly GCA_000404065.3). Lineage (NCBI taxonomy): Eukaryota > Viridiplantae > Streptophyta > Pinopsida > Pinales > Pinaceae > Pinus > Pinus taeda. Next base: position 43,346 of record APFE031169855.1, read on the forward strand.
TGACGCTGACTGTGGGTCAGTTGAGACTGGTCTGGGGCCAGTGATGCCCTCTCTAAGCCTGCGATACTAGTCTGGGACTAGTGGTAGGAGTGGTACCCACTATGACGCTGACTTTGGGTCAGTTGAGACTAGTCTGGGACTAGTGGTACGCACTCTGAGACTAACTTCGAGTCAGTGGATAATGTTATGAGATATTCTCGATCAATTCTTCTTCTTCATGGTTCAGTAGAGCTAAGTTGAGCAGAGCAAAGCCAGCAAAGCTGAGCAGAGCAGAGTAGAGCTAGTAGAGCCAGCAAAGTTGAGCAGAGCTAGCAGAGCTGAGCAAAGTTGAGCAGAGCAGAGTAGAGCTAGCAGAGCCAGCAAAGCTTAGCAAAGCATACCAGAGTTGGGCAGAGCAATGCAGGGCACTGATGGTAGAAATAGTACAGTCGGACATATGGATCAGCGGATGGAGTTCTCCCTAGTTGAGAGGGAGTGTTAAATTCACAACTAGGGCCAAACTCCATGTGGGTCAGCTTATTTATGGCATTTGATATTTTTATTGGATCCCTCTCATCGAGAGGTGTAGAATTGATCTAAAGATCATCCGATTCTGATAAGTATTTATGAAGTTATGAATTTGTTTATGTTATAAATCAAATTTTCAAGTCAACCAACAACTTGAGTAGGCTTAAAAGCCCAATAGATGTGTCTATTCATCATCCTCGTTTTAATATAACTAGCAAAAGACTTTAAGTCATTCGACACACTCACGCTCTCGTGATCTCTCTTCATCTTGTTTTGGGTTTGATGGAGAAGAGATCTAAAAGGAGCACCCTAATATCTACGATGCCCTAATGGAGAATGCAGTCATGAGTCATCTATGAATTAAGGCACAGGGATAGAAGTAGATGTAGTCAATACGCTGTCATGGAAACCCTTACACACAGTTATGTTGAACGCAAGACATAAAGTTATTAATACGCAGTTATGAAGTTACCCTTACACAGTTCATATATATATGCATGTTATTCATGTTATATATTTACACGCTGCTCATATGATATATATATATACGCTGTCATCTATAGCAAGATAAGGAACACAACGTGGAAGGAACGTAGTCATATACACAATATACATACGCTGTTCAGAAGCCCTTACTCGCAGTCAAGTAATGAACACAGCACTGTTGTCTAGAAACCCTTACATGCAGTAATGAACGCAGTCAAGGGAGCACCATTGTCCAGAGATCATAAAAACGCAGTTAGATTATATATGGGCGCAGTAAATCTATGCATTGGATATAGATACGCAATACAACGCAGCAAGATTCACGGGCAATGACACAATGTAGCAATATATATATATACGCAGTATTGAAACACATTTATTTATGGAACGCAGGTCATATATGGTACCTGTAGTTATGAAATGTTGGTAGCCGCAGCATGAAGCCATAGAGGTACTGAGTCAAGGCATGACTAAATGTTGTTATAAAGACCCATATACGCAGATAATGGAGACTCAAAAATATGCATACATAAAAACAGTTAATGAAGACAGTTACACGAGTTTCGGTCTTCTCACTATTCCTGAAGCAGTCTCAGCACATCAACCAGCAGTGGTTAGGGTTTGAAGCAGAGGGACTATGTTCTCTGCATAACTATTATAACATAGAAGATCACTATATATATCTCGGCATTCTCCCAGTCATCTGTAGGGATATGACTTATACTTGGTGATCAATAAGTATATAAGGAATGATCTTCGTGATATGTTCTTATGATCTTGATGGCTCTAATATGAATGTGCATCATGATGATCTCAGCAGAAGGAATGATGAAGTAAAGATGCAGCATGATGGGAATTTAAGTAAGGAACAACACAGTGATGATGAGCAGCATGATGGTGCTACACAGTAAGGTGCAGCAGATGAACGAAATGGATAGATGAAGACATCACCTAGGAGAATCATTTGAAGCAGAATGTCTTCAACTGATCTCGTCATTATAGGAGATGATCTATGCTCAGATCTAGATAAGTCAAAGTATTGACTTCTGATGTAAATGTACTATCTCTCTCACTTTCTCTGCAGAACTTTGGAGATAAAAGAAGATTTGATCAAGGGTTTCCCCACACATTGTGGGGTTTGTCCCTAGCTAGCTCCACATCTTATGTCCTCTTGTCTTGGCATGTCTTCTACGATTTATATTTATGTTCTATCTGCAGTTTACTTTATGCTAATGTGATTGCTAATATGGAAAGAAATTAAATAAATTGCTCTAGCATAGAACATACCTAAAATTAACACCCCTCATGGGCTACATCTCCTTGGTCCAGTCTCCATGGCTTGGGCCTCTATATTTGCTCAAAATGGCCAAAAAAAATACAGTTTACAATGCTCTACAACTCTTGAAACTTGTTTCAATAGACTTAGAGCATCCCAAAACCCCTAAGATGACTCTCCAAACTCTACAAATGGACTACAGTTGTTCTGGGCATGACCTCCTTCCTTGGTGGCCCTAGGCTTCCATGAACTTCCATGTGGAAAAATCGCATGTAGAAGTCTCCTGTTGCCTCTACAACTTGTTCCATTATCTTCCGAGAATCAAAATCATCCAAAATTAACTATTCATTTTTCAAAATTGGTCGAAATCTGAGCCATCTATGCCTTCAATTTGGCCTAGAGAACCTCTGCTAAAACTGGAGGGACTCCAGTTAAGTCCACCAAAACTAGGGACAGTTCCACATTTGGCGTGCTCTGCCAAAAGTTCGCCAAACTAATCGCTAGATTAATTAAATGATAAGTTGGATTAGCTTAATGGTTAAGCGCAATTAATTGTGCTAACCCAAAAATTTAACTACACATTTAAAATGGATTAAGGCGAATTTAATTAGTGTGGATTAACATTAGTCCATACTTAACAGTTTAATGCGCTTCATTAAATGTTTTAACCTCCAGCGGTTTGAACATGTCGCACCCCTGGTTACAAAGGATGGTCGTATGGCAATGTTTATGTGGGGACTGGGGCTAAGCCCTAGCCCCCCTTCTACCCACCACACATTTAATACAACGTATATATAAAAATGTGATCCATGGTATAACAAGAGAGACATAGCTTGGCGCGGTGGTATGGTTGTTGGCTTGTGGAGGGGAGGTCGTGGGTTCAACCCCAACCTCCACCAATTTTTTTTACCAAACACATAAACCCTATTTGGCCATTTAGGAGGTGCCACGTGGTGGCCTCCCATTGGCCTATCCAAAACCAACAGAATTGTTGCTGACCCAATCCAACACTTGTTGGTTGTTTGTTGACTGATTAAACATGCTGTTGTACCAAAGTGATCCCTGCTTATTGGAAAAATGACTGATAGCCTTCCTACTAAGAATCATGTTCTTCCTTTGCAACACATGCATTCAATGCAAGCTCCACGGTTCCAAATTCCACATCTGGAAGAATGCATTCGCCATCTCTTTTGCTTCTTGGCGTCAACACAAAAAAATGGTCTACAATGGCTGCAAACTTTTTGGCATCTCATCCACTTTTGCTTCTTGCCTCTATCATCCTCCATCTCAACATGCAACTCATGTCATGATTTGAGAATGAAATCTAAGCGTGAGCATCTTGCTCAAGAATGGAACTTCCAAATTCTTGCAACATCTTGTCACAAATACAACTATTAAATGAAAAAAAAAACACATTATGCAAGAAATGCAAATCAACTACCTCTTCTTTTGCTCCTTTGAAGCAACAATTGTCACATCATGTACCATCACCATGTACTCTTGTGTCTTGGTGTATAAACCAGTTTGGTGTGTTAATCGATGGTTTACTAAACAAGTCGACAAAACATTATCGACTAAACATAAGTCGACAGAACATGCCTCTTCATACAACTGACTTGACTTGAGAGCCAAACATAAGCATGTACATCAACTTGACCATTCTTTGCATAAACAACAAGATTTTCACATCTCATGCAATAACACGTCAACATCTCCCTTTCATCTTTGGAGATAACATCAACTCTTCCAAGTCAATATGACATACATGTGACAACAATCGACACACGTAGACACTCATGCATGTTTCCAAATAAAATGAAACTAGCAACAATTCCATTGTTCACACACACAAAAACTCTTATGTATATGTACCATTCTTCAACTCTCCCTCAAGTACAAAGACAAGTACAATAAGCCCAAAAACATGTATGGGTAAATAAGAGATGAATTGACAAATTTGCTACAATGAAGTGAGTAACATACCCTACTTTCACACACCTTGGCGAAAATATGCAACATCAATACATTCAAAAGAAATGCATTCACATACAAATTCGTAACCACAAATTTTCTTCTTCACTGCATTTAAGTGAGTCATACAAAACTCCATTTTCAACATCTTGCATCATACAAGTTACAACATACTTTCAACAAAAAAAGTAATGCATTCATAAGGCAAAGAAATGCAATTTTAAGGCAAAGAATTGCATCTATCAACAAAAGAAATGCAAGCCTTATTTGGTTAAGAAATCAAACCACCTCTCACCAAACCATTTCAATGGTGATTCTTGCAGCTGCACATCATCTTGTGAATCATCTTGAGCCACATCAATTATAGAATCCTCTTTTTCATTGTTTCCAAAGTCTCTCTCCACCTTCTTCAAATGTCGTGGATGAGTTGTTGGATACAAGGTCCCACATTTGTCTATGAGATGACCTTTCTTATGGAAACGAGTGCAAAACATTTGCATCTTCTTTGCAACATGGTTTCCATTATCCAATGGACCTCTTGTTTTCTATCTCTTTTTCTTTGAAATTTTCTTGTATGTGGTCATTTTCTTCCAACATCTTGAAACATTATGGTTATTCAAACCACAAAAATAACATGTAAATTCTCTCCAATTCTTATGTGAATATTTACTATGTTTATCATAATCAAAAGAAACTTGATTAAAGGCAGATTTATACCTTGCACATTCACCTTTGTCGCCTTCTTGAGGAGGTGAATTTGATGAGATAGTGGCTCTCTTCAGGATACCAACAATGTTTTCAATGAACTTAGAGCTTTCATAATCCTCTTGTTTTCCCTTTCCACTAGTTGCATGCTTATGAGAATCTTCTTGCAAAGTGGGTATAAAACTTTTGCATTCCTCATGAACACAAGCTTCACAAGTTTGAGGGTATGAACATGTAATGAAATTCCCTCTTGGAACACCTTCATGTGCCTCCTTGGCTTTGGATCATTCTCCATCATGTTGTCCATAACCAAGACCCAAATACCTAGGCCTTTCCTCAACAACAATTGGCTCAACTATGCCTTGTGCATGTTTGCCTAACCATCTACCTTCATAGCCCATATTCATCAATAATTTGGACTTGATTCCTCTAGTTTGTCTTTGAAAAGCACCAAAACATTCATTTTGAGAGGAAACTGAAGATAAACTTGAATTGCATACCTCATGTTCATGCATGTACTTGGCTAGGGTGTCCTTGGCATCATGGAGTAAAATCTCCATCTCATGCATCTTTTCAAGAAGCTCTTGCTTCTCCTCCTTCATGGCCATTAACTCCTCTTGAAGTATCGTGTTCTCCTTCCTATCTTCAATCATCTCTTGCACCATATCTCTCATGATTAAAAAACTCTTGCAACATCTCTTCATCAAAAAATCTTACTAAGGAAGAGAGATTAAAGACATCACTTGTTGAAGCTGCCATCACATAAACTTGCACACTGTTAATTCTCCTTGCACGAATCTCAAGAAATCAAGCAAATAAACCTTTGCTCTGATAACATCTTGATCTGTAGCTGAATGTTAGTTTTGTTGTGCTAATTTCAACTTTAGATTTATAAACAAATGCTTGTCAATTGCTTCATGTGCATGGTTCTCTTATGTTGTTTGTGATTGGAAACAGGAAATTTTATGTCAAGTTTTATGTGAAACCATAAGAAAAATAGCATAAAAATGAAGTTCTAAACAACAGCAAGCAAATGAACAGCAAACCATGAAGAATAACACTTACCACAGAGTTTTGATAAAGAAGTTCACCCCTCCTGGGCTACATCTCCTTGGTCCAGTCTCCATGGCTTGGGCCTCTATATTTGCTCAAAATGGAAAAAATAAATACAATCTACAATTATCTACAACTCCTTAAACCTACTTTAATGGACTCAGATCATCCCAAAACCCCTAAGATGACTCTCCAAACCTCTTGTACTCCAAAGAAATATTTGGAGGTTTTTCCATATAATTGTTTCTTCTCCAACATTTTGAGCACCATGTCAACATGTTGAACATGATCCTTCCAAGACTTGTTTTAGATTAGTATATCATCAAAAAATATTAACACAAGTTTTCTAAGGAAGGATATGAAAATGGAATTCATCAAACCTCGAAATGTGGAAGGTGTATCAGTAAGGCCAAAAGGCATGACCAAAAATTCATAATGACCCTTATGACTTCTAAATTTGTTTTCAGAATGTCTTCAATCTTCATTCTAATTTGATAATATCCTGAACAAAGATCCGGCTTGGTGAAGTAAATTGCTCCATGTAATTCATCCAACAATTCATCAATGAGAGGAATGGGAAATTTATCTTTAATAGTGAGCTTGTTGATATCCCTATAATCTGGACACATACGTCATGATCCATCCTTCGTGTGCACCAATACTATTGGAGCAAAGAAATAACTTTGACTAGGTTGAATTATACCAACGTTTAGCATTTTTGCAACCATACGTTCAATTTCACTCTTTTGGGCATAAGGATATCTATAAGGCTTGGTGTTTGGAGGAACACTTCCTGGAATAAAGTGAATTGCATGACCATGATCATGAAGTGGTGGGTGGCCTTTCGGAGTCTCAAACACCTTGGAATGATTGTCCAAGACTTTTTGGAGATCTGGAGAAATAGATCATTTCGATGTTTGAACCCCTAGTGAGCATAATTGTGCAATTATGACCCATTGTTATTTCTTTATAATCATTTTCATGCTATTAGAGTTGATTATATTTCCTGGTTTCCCTATAGTACCCCTTAATTCAACTCCCTTTCCTTCCCAAAAAATTCAAGAAATGTTCTTGAAAATTGAAAGTTATTGTCCCCAAAGATTGTAACCATTGGACTCCTAGTACAACATCAGTACCACCCATTGGAATGGAAAGCATTGTACTATTTAATACATATTCCCCCATGGTTAGCTTGATATTAAGGAACTCTCTAGAGCAATTTATAGTTCCTCCATTCGCAACCATCACTTAACACTTTGGTTCTAGATATAGGAAGCAATTCAATTCCTTGGCTATCTTGTAATGAATAAAATTATGGGTATTACCTGAATCAATTAGCACTATTACCTTTTTCTTCTTGATATATCCTTCTATCTTGAGAGCTTGAGAAGTGGTAATTCCTTCCAATGCATTACAAGATATGGTCAGATTCATTTATCCTTTCTCTTGGGTTGGTTCCTGGTGTATATCCTCCTGTATTGATGCTTCTTGTTCCTTTTCTTCCTCCTCTTCACAATCTATGTAGAATAATTTCTTCTTAGCACACTTATGACCTATAGTGTATTTTCTATCATAGTTGTAACAAAGTCCTTTTTCTCTTTTTTCCTTCAATTGTTGTGGTATCAACCTTGTAGGTTGTTGAATACTAGGAGCAGCAACACTTCCATATTTATAGTTGTGAGTGGTAGACTTCCTTGTTGCCGTAAGTTTTCTTTCAACTTTTCTTGCCACCCTGAATACTTTTCCAATGAATCAGGTTCCCAAAGGCGAACTTCAGTTGGATTTTATCTTTTAAAGTCTCTATGAAGACATCAATCATATGCTCCTCAAGAATATCGGTTACCCTAATGATTCAATTTTTGGAAGTCTTCAATGTGCTCCGCCATTGAACCCTTTTGTTTGAGATTTATCAATTGGCTAAAGAAGGTGTTTCTCTTTGTATCTTCATGATGTGCTATCATTTCCTTTGTACAAAATGACTAGGTGACAAGTGGTTTACGAAACAAATCCATCTATACCATACAAATTTATTGGGTTCTAAATATAAAGATGTAATACTTACCTTTTGTGAGGGTTGCACATCTTGTAGATCAAAATATTGTTTCATTTATAGTATCCATGTTACCAAATCCTTGCCATCAAACTTCCTCATATCTATATTTGGAATGTGGTGGTTCTTAAACCCCACATTGGAGTCTCTAAAATCGTAGTTCATATTCCTTTTGTCCTCATCATGGTTTTCATGGATTACCTTGTCACCATCGAGAGGCATTTCTTGCAACCACTTTGTCAAACCTTGCTTCAAACCTTCCATGTCTACTTTTAAACCATTAATGTCACCTTTTAAACCATCCATGTCTTCTTTTAAACCATCCATGTCACCTTTTAGTTCATCTTTGGTTGCTCTTTGTTGGAGCGAATTTTATTGCACTTGGTCTTGTAATTTTGATATATCATGTTGCAATTCTTCCTCTTCATTTTTCATAGTAGAGCTTTATGAGGGCTTAATGGGTTTAGAATTATTTTTATTATGAGGGATTTTAGAACCCAATATTGATATATATGCTTCATTATGCCCTTCGAATCATTTCAAACTTATTTTTAAAACAAAAGTTATGTTATTTTTAAAAAAATGCACACACTTTTCTTTCTTTTAGGAGTTCGATGTTGAAATGGTTGTAACTCTCTAACTTCGGATCTCCAAGTTCTGAAATTTATTCCTGTGGTATCTCTCTGAGCCTTCTTTCCAACCCCACAACTCTGATCGAGTTTGGATTCTTCAAGAAAGAGTTACACCAAATCTCCCACGATGACCTGATTATGGAATGGTTTAATAGATCGAAGTTGTATGGGATTCCACATGTCCCTGTTTCAACCTTCGGCCTTGAAACTAATACAAGAATAGGATTCTAAGGGGTCACAATATAATCAAAGCCTACATAACAATAATAATGTAAGGGCACAATAATAACAATAGTTGGCTTCTATGGGACACAAAAATAACAATATGTGGGCTATATGGGCACAACAATAACAATAAGGGGGATACACTAGTATTATAGGGACCTAACATATCCACTTAACCCCCAAAACCTTAATTAATTAACTAATTAGAAACATCCAACGTTAAATTCAGGGCTAAAATGGGAGCTAACCAAGGAGGTAATTTAGGTGCAAAAAAGGAGCTAAACTCAGCGCTAGCACTAGAATTATTTCTAGGGAAATTAATGGTGCTATTTCCAGCGATATTTTCTGGTGCTATTTTTGGCTCTACCTCTAGCTCTATTATTGCCTAATTTAGTGTCTAAATGTTTTGGTTGGCGAAAGCAATGTGAAAAATAGCGCCATCCAACGATAAATAGCATCGACTTTTTCAAAAAAATGGATAAAAATACACTAAAACAGTCCTTGGAATTAAAAAAGGGAGCTAATCATAGGGATTTGTTGGAATGTAGCCTCATTAAGAGGTAGTGTTTCCAAAGCCAATTTTAGGACATTTCATCTTAACTTTACCTCCTCAATGTGATTAGAAGAGCCATGGTCCTTTGTGGTTCAAAGATTTGACAATTGGGCTTGCTATAGAAATATTGATTCCAAATAAAGAGAGTTAGGACCATGCTCCTCAATTGAATCATCAGAGGCAAGTACACAATTCCCCAACCCATTATTTAGGAAAATCTCAAAGTCCATCCCTTTCACCTCATGTTCATCTTTAATTTGGTTTATTTCCTACATAGAGTGAAGATCTTCAATGACTCTACCTCTAGGAGAGAGAGGTACCCTTACCTTGCACTTTTCTCTTCAAAGGCCCTCACCTTGGATTTTTTAGGCAATGACCATCTCCCCTAAGCACCTTCTCCCCTTTCATTGGGTCTCCACTTAGTCAAATTGTGGCATAGTGCTTGTTTTTATGGGATATTAAAAAAATACCTCTAATCTCAATAGACAATGATAAAAAGCTACCAAAATATTTTTGTTAAACTCCTCTCCAAATATATATTCTAATAAAAATAACCTTACTTACAATAGATATCCCCTATTTTTACCAAATACCCCTTTTTATACCCCCAATACCTATATACCCCTTATCACACATCCACCCCCCTAGTATCTACAATATATTGACTATATTTTCACAATTTAAAAATCCCCTTTATGAATAAAAATGATAAGATATTGATCGACAAGGTGAAGCCCCCATGCCCCCCTTCAAAAAATCCCTAGACATGACATGCCCTCTCTGATCAACTAAACAGGAGTTGAATTGATCCATCACAAAGGACATTTACAGATTGTATATCCAGGGTACTTGGACCTCACCTTTGGAGAGATTGAGCTTAAATATGTCTTTCAACCCAAAGAACCTCTTGGATTTGTGGAATGACATCATCCTCTATCCCCCATACATGTATATACACTAGATACATTCACTCAATATCCCTTTAGGCTAGCTCCAGATTGGCTCTCACATACTCCAAGTGGAGACTAATCACCATATTCCTGATCTAAACAAGATTTCCCAATGTTCCACCTTTACGAGTTAGAGACAAAGACACACATCATTTTTAGGTGTCCCTTATACCATGAAGTCAAAGGGAAATGCCATTACCACTATAGGGGGTTCAAGTAGATCCTTTTTTAACTTTGTTTAATCGTCACAATTAAAGATTCTTTCCCTCTTCATAAAGGAGATACTCAACTACATATCCTAGTTGTTGCATGGCATGCCCTATTGTGAGACTAACAAGAGCATCAACTCATATTTTCATATTTCTTATCAAATCAGAGCAATAAGAGATAGAGTGATCTGCACTATAGTGGTAAGACCCCATGTTTCCCCTCAACCTTCCCCCACCACCCACCCGCCCATAAAGAAGTAAACCAATTCCAAGGTGCTAAACCAAATCTTTGATTGCACATCATCATAGTGATTGATAGACCTAGAGTAGCTTGCCTCCCACCCATCAAACTAACTCTAAACTTTGGCAATCTAGCCAGAGTTTTATCTAGAGCTTCCTCGCTTTGAACTTGGATGGTAGGAGTAAATATCCCTCACTCCTACACCCCCCCAAGATCATATAGCCAAATACCGATATGGTGCTCAACAAATTTGACCATGATCCAAAACCCTAGTTATCCCCTTTGCCCTTGATCATCAAAACTAAGAAACTTTGACATCACTCTCATTTCTTTCTTTCTTGATCAGCACTAAGATGTCCAGTCTTAGACTCTCATTTTATATCACTACACATATAACATTCTTATATATATTATATATATATATTAATATATATATATATAATATATATATTATATTTATATATATATGGTTTTGGTATATTTAGGCATAGTGATTGGCTTAGCTAAACACTTATCTAGGTTTCACTTTTTCTTTTGCTTTCTTCATCTTACTTTCATCTTTACCTAGGAGCTTTCCTTGCACTCCCACATTATATTCACACTAGATGCTTATTTTACTCCCATTGGCCTACTTTTGTGGTCACCTTTTGGATATTAATAAAATATCTTATCCACACTTGGAAAAAATATGAAAATGAACCAAATAAAGTGCAGTTATGGGGAACAAGATACATGAATGGTGGAGGCATGACATATTGACCATAATTGCTCATAAAGATAATGGGGGAAAACCTTCCCCTCTCTAGATGAAAAGAAAAAGGAAACAAGAATTACTTGCTTCTTATATGATTGAAAATTTTCACTCTAGCAAAACTATCAACAATAAAAAATCACAGCATAGAACCCATACCTTATCAAACTTGATAATAAAGAAGGAAAAAGAAATAGTTAGAGTAGGAAATAATCCATTTGTTCCTTTTCTTCTCAATTATATTCTTTGAAATGGTGGGATGAAAGGAGTAGTTAAGCATCTATCCACCTAAAATATATTTGAAGAACAATTGCATAGAAAAATTCAAGCTCATATAATGGCTAGATATTCCTTGTAATGGAGAAAATAAAAACTTTTACAACAACAAATAGTGGTTGCCATTGATTAGGTGCACTTTTTACAATATACATGACAATAAATACAAGCAACACATATACTTGACTGGAAAAACCCTATCATAACAACCATATCTCCCTATATTGTTGCCATGATATAAGACAAACAAAACATTCATATACATGGAATAGAAATTGGTCCCAAATAGCTCAGACCTAACATCTAAAAAATCTTATATAACAACAATGTAGGGCACAAAACATGTTTGAGAATATGTAGAGGGGGGTGGGGGTGATGGGACAAAAAAGAGCGTTTCCTTGAAAATCACATTAGAAATGTTAGTGTTGATGACCATAAGGAAAAAGGCCATCAACAAGTTAACCCTTAACTCTTCAAAAACAATATCTCTACACCACTACCCTTAGATGTCACAACTAGTGAATCCTTTGTATCTCTTAGAAAGGTGTAGTTAAATAATATGCAAAAAAACACCATTCCCATGGATATCACCTCCTTTAGTGTTTTAACATCTACACCTAAGCATTTATTTAAAGGAGTTGCAAGCACTGAGGCAAGGCCTCTTGCTCCATTTGGGACTAATGCTACTCTAGCACCTTCCCTTGTTGATGACCATGAAGCAAATATGCATTACCAAGCTAACCCAAGCCTTCAAAAACAATATAATCTCTACACCACTACCCATAGATGTCACGACTAATAAATCCTTTGTATATCTTAGAAAGCTGTAGTTAAATAATATGTAAAAAAACATCATTCCCGTGGGTATCAACTCCTTTAATGTTTTAACATCTATACCTAAGAATTTCTTTGAATGAGCTATAGGGACTTATGCAAGGCCTCCTACTCCACTTGAGACCAATGCTATTTAGCACCTTCCCTTCTAATAAACAAATGCTCTAAACACTTCAAATTCCTCTATCCTACATTTTTACAACTACAAAGAATTGTGAAGTTTCCATGGTTTATTTAAACCCCCAACAAAAAACCCCTCAATAAAATGTAATCCAATATATGATTCAACAAATATTCTTTTGACTTATACAAGTTGAATTTCTATCTTACGAAAAATGTGTTTTTTGAGGAATTTCTAAATTTAGGAATTGAATGTAAATATGGAAATACTTCTTATTCCATCTCACCATTTTATTGATTGAAGGAAATGAAAATAACCCTCCAACATAAGCTCCTTTCATAATTTCAAAATTCACAAGAAATAAAGGAGAGAAAGAATTAGAAAGAAGTGCAAAAAACTAAGCACAATTCTAGCAATGACCCAACGCACTTTTGGTAGTGCACTTCCACATAAAATGCACTTCCACATAAAACACAATCCTCTTAACCGACTTCCAACCAAGAGTTATACTAGACTATCTTTGTCTTAACAATCAAATATCCAAACTCTACCCATGCATATTCTACTTAGACAAAGTAAAAGTTGGTAGTATGAAGCCCACCAATTGTGAAGTTTCCATGGTTACCTTTATTAAACCACCAACACAAAATCCCTTACTAAAACCTAATCCAGTATATTAATGCAACGTAATATTTTGATTTTTGCAACAATCTGGATTTCAATAACATGTAGCAAAATACAATCTTAAATAAGAAAACTAACATTTTTAAAATAAGAACAAACTTCCAGGAGTTTTGTAGTGACCCTAAGTGTTGGACAAGATCTAAACATCATAGAAAGAAATAATTTGTAAACTTTGTGATACTAAAAAAGAAAATGATAAAAAGTACTTCTCAAAATTATCTTTTAGGGATCAATTAAACAATGTTTGTAACATTGATTGTCTTCATAACTTGTTGACTTATGAAAACTAAAAACCACTATGAAAGCTTCTCTGCAATATTTTTTATCATGGAAACAAAATGTTAAAACAAATCAATCAATCAACAATTTTTTTACAATAGAATAGACCAAGTTGTCTTAGTTAGAAATAATCATCTTGATTATATCATCAATTATCTCTTTCTTTAACAAATTAAGGAGCTCCAAATGTCCAAGTACATTTTTTAGGTGAGAACTCATCAAAATAACAACTAGTTAGTGGCATATCCTTGTTACTTGGGTTTCTCCTACTTTCTTCAAACCTTATTTGTTTCCAATTGGAACTCCTTTGTTTATAATTAAAGTGAGGGTTTGCACCTTCCATTACGTTTTACATACTTTAGACATGTCTCATCCTTTTTTTGGTGTCTCATCCATGTAAATAAACCATCTTATGTGGTTGGGGACAAGTGCAAGCTTTAGGTAAATTTTGCAAAAGATATGCCCTACCCACAACTTTTTAACGGAAAAGGGATCTTCTGAAGTATTGTAAGCTATCAAAATTCAATTGTAATAGTCCAAAAATAGGGCAAGGCATATTCGCCATGGAGTGGTAATAAGAAGCATCTTGTTGGAAAACAAAAAAGCTCATATGCTTCTTATCCCTCTAAACATCTAATTTATCCCACTCCATTTCACCATTTTAAAAATTGTCATCTAATGTCCTCAACCATATGGATAATTATGTTACTTCAAAGCAAGTATATGTAAATATTATGTGAAATATGCTTAGGTAGTTGAGTTTCTTGAATTGAATTGAGGATTGGAGGGTGTGGTCAATAAACAACAGGTATATATCTAAGACCATTTTATAGGTGAAGACACTTACCATCTTTCAAGCTTATCTGAATAAATCCACAAAACAAACATTCTTTCCAAATTGAAGTTGAACGTTGTTTTAAAATTGTGAGATCAAAATAAGAAGAAAAACCCATGCCATTGGCCATAAATTTAACCACCTTGCAAGAGATGATTGTAAAAAATCAATTCCCAAGCAACAACATAATATTTGAGACTTGAAAAAGAGAATACTAGAACTTGAGCTTTAAGGAAAATTCTCATTGCCAAATCTTAAACCCTTGTCAATGGGTATTTCATTCACTAGTAAAGTTATAATGTTATAAGTTATCCATCAATGCTCCATTCTCGGTAAAGTCTACTAGGAAAAATACTCTCCAAAAACTTGTATATGTTATGTAGTATATCCCCTAAAAGTATCTTTTTAATGATTACTTAAATAACAATAATAGTAAATACACTATAAAATCAGTGACTTATTGAAAAAACATAAATTTCTACCAATATCATTGTTTAACTATACAATTCACTGGAAATAAAATTCACAAAATTTCAAATTACTCTCATAATTTTGAAATAGATGTCCATTATATTTAGATGATGATTATAAATGTAGAGGATAATGAATAAGTGTAAGAGGAACGCAAGAGCTAGAAAAAATATATATAGTTGATCTTTGAAAACCCTAGCTTTCTTGGATTTGTTTAAGTTCAAAATGGTGCCGGGATTGAGAGGATATTCCCCTCCCCCTCCTCTTTCTTCTAACATAGCAGACTTTAATGCTTTGGTCTATGATTTCCCAAAAGTGTAGAAATCCTACCCATCACGTCTTGTTAAAAAGTTGGATGATATCCCCAATCTCCAAGTCAATACTAGCCAATCACATGTTATGGTCATGTGCTTGCAAACAAAGGATTAATCATGTAATTCATAGGAATGTGGTAATTGCCAAAATTGCTAAACTCATGGGTTGAAAAAAATAGGCACCCCCTTATCAAATTTCAAATCAACTACCCTGCTATTGGAAGGGGTTTTTAACTTTTTTATTTGAGAAGAAGACAAACCAAGATTTGGTTTTCAAGAGTGGTCCTTACTGTTTGGGTGCCCAAGGGTTGTATATGCATATATGGAACCCTAATTTCAACCCTAAAAATGATGTTCCATAGGTAATGCTTCTCTGGGTTAAGTTTCCTCATCTTTCTCTCCACTGCTAAAAGGAGGAAACTTTCAAGAGCATAGGAAACGATCTAGGTATATATATTATATATATATATATATATATATATATAATATATTTGATTGATGTATGCATGGGAATCAATGTTTGCTTGTGCTAGTGTGGAAGTAGATTCTAGAAAAGGTTCTGGAGCAAATATGACTTACTTTGGATAAATGGATGTTTGTGCGGAAAATGGATTACAATTAGATGCCTTTTAGTGTGAATGTGTCATGAATATGGGAATTTTGTAAGACATTGCCTAAAAGTGGAAGAACAAAAAAAAACTCCTAAAAAAGGAGAAAGTTGGAAATGCTTAAGTGATGTAAAGGACAAAATCAATAGAACCCTCCAAGAGGTCCTAGCCCAATCACAAATCAAAGAGCTCACTCTCTCACTAAGTGCCCTCTTAAATCACATTCGTGTGCCACTAGCAAGAGGAAGGAGGTTGATCCCAACTATAATATGTATGCACCTTTGGAAATTTTGGAGCAACCAAGAGAAATGCAAAATCTGGAAGAGCTAGTCCATAACCTAGAGAATGAGGAATTTGAAAAAGAACGAAGAGCTTCATGTGATATGCCCCACCTTGAGGATGTCCCAATATAGGAAGAAAATAAATATGAAGAATAATTTGATGAGGGAAAAGTGTATCTTTCAGCTCCAGTAGAAAAAAATCCTTGGTATTTTTTCTTAGGCTCAGTCGATAGAAAATTGAACGGGGGAATTGAAAAAAAAGTAGGACAAGCCAAAATGGGGAAATGATTTGGAAGAGGAACTAACAAAGAGGATAGATCAAACATGTCGATGAGGATATAGAAAGGGGCTCCCATCCAACCATATGTGTTGCCTTAAGCAAGGGTTAGAGGAAATCTAGAAAGCAAAGTGGAGTGGTCCCCTCCAAAAAAGGGTGGGAGGGGATATAAAACTCTAAGTAAATTATGGATATTGTCTCCTAAAATTCTAAGGGTCTAGGAAATTACAAAAGAATATTAGAAGTCATGCATTTAGTCCAAAAGTAAAAACCCCATGCCCTCCTCCTCAAGGAGACAAAATTAGGCGAGCATGAAGCCCTCAACAAGTACAATGGCATATGGAGAGGAAGTAGCACAATAGTGGTAGGATCTTGGAGGCTTCTAGTGTTTTGTGCACCCTCTAGTCACCTCCTTTGTTTCATCTAGTGAGGGTTTAAAAATCTCTCCATTGGATAGTTATCAACCTTCTCCATATTCCCTCCAAAAGAGTATGCAACATCATTAGTGTATATATGCCTCTCTCTTATCAAGATAAAAATATCTATTGGTATTCTCTGTATGAAGTAAAGGATATGGGGTTGAATGAAAATTGTATTTTGGGTGGGGATTTTAACACCACCGTCCATCCTTTGAAGAAGAAAGGTGTGAATATTGTGAGGGATCCTTTTCGAGAAAGAATGGAAGATTTGATTTCCCATCTAGAACTCATTAACATCAATCCATAAAGACCTAATTTCACTTTGAGCAATAAAAGAGTGCATCATGAGCACATCTTAGCCAGGTTGGATAAATTTTTGCTAAGCAACAATCTTTTAGAACAATTGTTTCTCTTTTTTTCTCTTCACCTGCCCTGCAATGGATTTGATCATAGACCCATAAAACTAGAAATTTTCCCCCAAGAGAGTTATTGTTCTCGTCCTTTCCTATTCAACCTTTAGTGAATTAGTGCTCATGGTTTCTTTAAGGTTGTACCAAAGGCCTAGTCAAAATGGATAGTGGGATCTCTCTATATATATGGGACCATAAAATAAAAGAAACCAAAAAGAACTCTTAAAATTTCAGTAAAAGAAAATTACCATGAAAGAAACAAGGATTTTTTTCTTCATAAAAAAAAAAAATTGGAGGAAATATATCAAGAAATGGAACAAATTCTAATAACTCAAGAAAATTTAGTTGAGGATAATAAAGGAATCCACTCCCTTTCACAGTGCCTTGAAAGATGAAGAAGAATTATGGAGGCTAAAATCTAAAATCCTTTCGCTTGAAATGGGAGATAGGAACACTAAGTTTTTTCATAAGAAAAATAAAATGAGAGAATCATATGATAATTTAAAACAATTGAGGTAAATGGGATAACGACTTCCTCATATGAGAAGACTAAAGAGGTAACACTCTCTCATTTTAGTACCTTGTATCAAGAGCAGGGCAACATTTCGTTTCAAGAAATCAAGGCTATGTTGGAGTGCATCCTCAAGGCCATGAAGGAAGAAGACAATTCAAAATTGGTGTAACCTGACATGAAAGAAGAAATTTGGAAGACTATTTTGACTTTTGAACCCAATAAAGCTCCAGAGTTTGATGGCTTCACAATCCATTTTTACCGACAGTGTTGGAAAATAATTAAGTTTGATTTATGTTGTATGATTGACTTCACCCATAGAACACCCAAGACGGGGAGAGTAATTAACACTACCTTCCTGGCTTTGGTTTCAGAGGAGGAAGTCCCTCTTTTTTGCCCGATTTTGACCCACTTCTTTGTGCAATGTTTCTTGTAAAATTATTTGAAAAATTATAGCATCTAGGCTTAAAGCACTCTTGCCAAGGCTTATATTAGAAAATCGAATGAGGGGATTTGTTAGAAAGAGGCGGATTGTGGATAATATAATTCTTTTCCAAGAGGCCATTCACTCTAGCAAAAATTGAGGCAAGGAATGGTAATCAAACTAGATATGGCAAATGCATTAGATAGAGTTGAGCACTTGATTTTAAAGGTGGTACTTAAAAAAATTGGGATTAATGATAAGTTTATTCACTTGATGGTCCCCTACATTGGGGTTCCTTGGATATCCTCTTTGGTGAATGGGTGCATAGTTGCCTTATTCATAGATTCTCATTGTTTGAGACAGGGATTTCCTCTCTCCCCTCTCTTATATATTCTTATTGCAAATTCATAAAGCACGAAACTGGATTTTGAGAGAAGGACAAAGTCCTTCCCAAGAATTATAAGGGGAATTGAGAATATAAATCATTTGCAATTTGCAGATGGTACACTATTATTGGGTTTTCCTTCGACTATAATGGTGGAAATATTTAAATCAATATTAGAAAGCTTGTTGTTTCCTTTGGTGGGTTGATAAATGTGGCGAAGAGTCCATTATAATCTTGGAATGTTAATAAAGATTTTGCAAGGACTAATTCTAAAAGAACTTGAAATCATAGCCGAGGTAACGTGGATATATTTTAAATATATGTGGATGCCCATTAGCTTAAAACCATTTCCCCACCCTCCCTAGCTCCGTCTTATCTCTAAATTCAAATCTAAGTTCTCATAGTGAGGTGCTCATTGGTTAAATCAACATGTTAGCCCTTCCTCTTTTCCAATTTTCAACTATTTTGCCACATGTAGGAATTATATTAATAACGACACAAGAAATTAGAAAAATCTCGTGGCAAGGTGGAAATACCAACTCAAACAAATTGTGTGTTATCATTTGGGTTGTTGTTAAAACTCATAAAGTCTCATGTGGGTTTAGGTATTACACATCCCTCCTTAATGAATCTATCCCTAGAATATCAATTGGTGTGGAGGCTCATTTCAAGGCCAAATAATTGTTGGAAATAGGTCATAGATTGGAAATAGGGAGACCAAAAATCATGTTTAGAAAATCCCTCTAAATCGTGTTGGTTCCCAAATCTAGAGATTCCTATTCTCGACAATTCCTCTCATAAAATCCAAGTTAACTTGGATTGTTAGGAATGAAATGTTAATCAATTTATGGATAGTTGGAATTATGGGGTGGCCTCCTTTGGATCAAATACATTGACTTCTTCCACTGCATGAATGGCTAGTTAGCCAAGGAAAACTTACTTTGTTTGACATTTCAATTTGGTCATCTGATGGGTATTGCCCAGGTTGGAAATTTGGGCCATCACATTTTCATCTACATCATTTGATTTACATGCTTGAAGTCCCTCAAACAAGTTGCGCTCCAGGACATAGTAATGAAGAAGATGCAAGAGGATGGGGAAGATATAATTTCTCAGTTAAATAAGGCTATGAATCCCTTCATTTTCCTGAAGGAACTCCTCCAAATGCAAGAATTTCGAAATAAATATGGCATCCAAATGGACTTCCAAAGATCAACATCTTTTGTTGGACATTGGCTCATAAGAAGATCCTCGTAGCATAAAATTTGATCAAAAGGGGAATACATGGACCTTCCAAGTGTATTTTTTGTCAAAATTCAAATGAAACCATTGCACATTTATTTTTGGATTACTCTTTTTCCATATTTGTCTAGGAGAGAAATTTGCATGGGTTATATTGTAGAGTTTCTTGGCCAAATTGAATTAAGAATTGAATCAATATTCAAATTGATGTCTTTCTCATCATTTTCCAAATGAGTTTCCCTCAGTCCTATAGTATCACAATGCTTTCAAAACATGAGAAAGATGCTACCAAGGGAATTTTGTTGGTAAACTTACCTCTAAAATAGTTTGGACAACCCTGGGCCAAAAACATTTGTTGGAAAATATGGGTTGCAAGAAATAATTCAATCTTACAAAACATAATGGCTAATCATAAGTTGATGGCTGGCAAAGAGAGTTTTGTTGTTAGGAAATCTTAATTCTAAAGCCACTAAACTTCCTGGTTGACAAAAGTTAGATCATTTAAAAGGAAATCGATTGAACACTTTGAATTTAAAGTTTTACACCCCTTCTTTCCCTTCGAAATCACTAAACGAGCATCCTTTTTTCTCCTCAAAAGAGTATTCCGAATGGATTTCTTCACAAGAAATTTTCATCTTAAGTTTTATTGGTGCCTCCAAGAATAATCCAAGGGTGATAGAGGGGTGTGGCGATTATTCACCCTAGAGGACAAGTTGAACATTTGTACTCCTGGGGATTTGGATAGACCTCCAATAATCAGGTTGATGCATATTCCATTTCCTCCAGGGAATGATTCAAGCCTTGAAACTTAACATTTAGAAGTTGATAGTCATTGAGGATTCAAGAATAGTTCTCCATCTTTTTTACACTCTTCCATCAGATCTCAAGCTTAAGAACATTTTCAATAGGATATTATATCTCTCCAAATTGGTTTCAATGCAACCAACTTTTCATATGCTTTGAATTAAAGAAAGTAGACCAATTGGCCAATCAAGGCACAATGTTGAACTTTGGAGCCATAAGCATTAACAAGGTGAGACGTTATTATTACATCCCTCAATAAACTTATAAGTATCATGATTTATAAATAAATCTTCACCTATTACATAAGGAGGGATTTATCATGGATTTATCCATGATAGGCCACATAGCATTCCCATGTAGTTGGGTTTTAGATTTCATCCTACCTCTTCATCTTGTGTATTTGTGTAGGGTGGTCAATGTAATGGATTGTAGGAAGGAACTAGGAAAAAAGATGGATTGAATGACCTATTACATCAATGATGAATTTCTTATAAGCAAGCATACAATTAACTCATACCTATACTCGATTGTTGATGTTACTCATAGAAGCATTTTAAATCCCTTCCCATGTTAGACTTGAAGGAGGTTGTGCAAGAATGTAGTGGACTTAATGAATATTTATGATCCCCAACAAGGAGTTGACATCTGTCGTGCTACCTTATAATATCCTTTGTGAAGATATGGTGTTGTATGCAGAAATAATGTCACGTGGGATCAAATCATCAGAGAAATTGGTGGGCTCAAACTAACTTGCACATGATCCTCCCACAATGAGGGGGAATTTTTACTTCTTTTTATCCAACAATTATAATCGACAAGTGGCCATTATAGATGTTTTTATGGGTTTTTATGCATGCAATGTGAGTTAGGGGGATTAAATCATGGAAATTAAGGGAAGAGGTGTGAAAACGCTACAAGGGAGCTCTTAATTTAAAGTAAGGGATACTCTTGAGTACTCAAATTTCTATTCTAGTAGTGGAGAAGCAATCAAGTTCGAGTTTAATCTTGGTACATCTAAATTTCTAACCCATTAGGAGACATAAATTTAAAACAATGTTCAAGTGTTCATATAGTGACATTGTTGAGCAAAACCTTATCAATCCAGGGATATCTACTGCAATTGTAGCTCATGCACAATCAGATGACCTCCATCCTAATAACTACAATGGAAATGATCATAGAGTCGATCTCAAATGCAATTAATTGAAAATGAAATTGCCCATATGTGGATTCAAGAGGAAGAAATTTTTCGAGGAAGAAAATTGGCAGTACAACCTCCTCTAGAAATTCTAATAACTCAATTTGTGTTAGTTCTAGATACATTCATGATATGAACACAATTGATCCCTTTAAAGAGCCATTCTACTTACTTTAGGAGGAGGACCTTAAAACCCAAAACTAAATAGCGTGGAATGTAATTTTTGTTTGCTCCCAAGGCAATTCTAGAGGAGTTGCAAGTGGAATAGATATAGGATAAGTAATGTAATCTTCAATTTGGTCTTAGATATCAAATAGAAAGAGGATGGTGAAATTACAAGCTTAAACTCTCAAATTTTGTTTTTTGGATGTACTTTTGTGTAATATTCCAAATAGAAATTTTACAGAGATAATCAAAGACATGCACAAAAATAACAACACAAAATATTTCAACAAACACCCATGAACAAAAAAAATGCTGCGAAACACCCAAAATGGCCAATTTCTATTATAAATAAACTGTTGGAGTACAATAAATTGGGAGTGTGCGTGGGTTTGCTCAAGGCAAACTACAAGCTCCAAGTGATCAATCTCTCAATGCCCAACTATTGCAAGAGTTTGACCCTCCATAAATTTGTGCTGGCCCAATTTTTCTTCACTGCTCACTGACTTGGCACCCTGATTTGGCCCCCCAAAACTGCCTAGAAAATTCTGTAAATTTTGGGATGTGATCCTTGTCAAAAACCCAGAAAAACCTATAAAGGGTTTTCTCTAATTTTGACCCTCCAAATTTGACCCCAAATAGCTTGGCCCTCCTCAAATACCAGAATGCTTTACCTGTAGTCGAGAATGATGAATTGTTGCTCCAAAATGCAGCAATATTCCTCCAAATGAAATCCTAACAACTCAACCCCTAAATCCTTCAAATGGCACTCCACACAACAATCACCCAAGAGAACTGCATAGGTCGGTGAGAGATGACACAGTAGCAAGATTCAACAATTTGTACAACAATAAGGGAGTGGATATTTTGTTCTAAAAAATGCTCAGATCACCTTGAAATTGTAGCCACAGACTCCTCTCCAAAACCCCATAAATACCTAGAAACGGTTTGGTCCAACTCCAACCCAAAACTGAGCCCACCAAGTGACACAAATTCCTCGGCTAACTAGCAATTCACCCTACTATAAGAATGAGGATTTCAAACCCAAAAATTGCCCAAAAATTTCTATAAAATTAGCTAGAGACTTCTCTCAATAAACCCACAAAAAACGAGAAAGGGTTTGGTCTGAATCCAATGTGCCCCAGTGACCCCAAGAAATGTGTATGGTTCTAAGTCGCTGGAAAAATGCCCTGTAGAAATAATTTTGATGTAGAAGACCAATCAATTACTAGAAAAATCTCCTCCAACCCCTACAAATCACTCCTCTTAGCCTCTTTATTTATCCTTGACCTAAACTCTCCAAATCTCCCTGTTAAAATGTCTGCGCAATAGCTATCCAGAAACCCCTGAAATGATAAATTTGGCCCTCCAAAATGTAGCACTCTTAGCCCTGCAAATCACCTAAGGAAAAGCTCGCCCTCCCTATGGATAAATATCTGCAAATTCTCTAGCCAAAACTCCATTGTTTGCCACCTTCTCTCGGCCTCTTCAAATTTCCTTCTATGCCCTAAGAGAAGCATGCTCCAGTTGGAAATGGTCTACAATGTAGCTCCTAGAGAAGCCCTAAGATGGATTCCTTACTCCCCTAGGGTGACACTCGAAGTTCACCAAAGGTAGAGGTGGAATTTCTACTCGAAAATCCTTTGTGTTGAATAGCACGGATGTCTTGGCTAAGCAGCTCAAGAGAACTAATGTTGAAATTGTAAAATGACTAAAGATCCCCCAAATGAGAGTCTCCTTGCTCTATTTATAATTGTTGGCCTCTCTCTCCCTTGGTGGCCCCCACTTTCCACTAGTTCATCCCCTTTCTTTTTCTCTCTCTTGCTCCACAAGTGTGCATTCCCTTTTTGTCTCTCTTATGGCCCCCACCTGCCAATGAGCTGCAATCTTGCCTTTTCACCCAAGATCCTCAAGTCAAAATCATATTTGAAACTCGAACTACAAAATTGTGCTATGCCTAGCACCTCCCCAATAAACTTCGTTAATCTCCTCAAATGAAAAATCAAAATTGGGGATATTACATTTTGTGCCCAAACGCACAGATTTATAATACAAATATTTTTTGTTGTGGTTTAACAAAAGAAAAGCGCAAATGGAATACATATCATATATTTATACATATATGAAAAATAAACTAAAAAGTGCAAATAGAATACATATTATATGTTTATACATTTATGAAAAATGAATTAAAATGTTACCTTCAAAATGTTACAGTCTAATTGATGTGCAACAAGTTTTTAAGGCAACAATTACAAAGAAGGAAATTTATACGACACAAAATCACTACTAAGGGATGTTAGTATTGAATAAGGAGGATATTGTCACCTTGTTACATAATATATTATTTAGGGTGTACAAGGACAATTCACCACTCTTTTGTGGGCTAACCCGTATAAATTTCATATGTATCAATTGCATACTTATGGGGCATTTTGTTATTGTACATGTTATTTTGTGTTATCCTCATTGTTTACCTAATCATTGGTCACCCAAGTGGGAAGATAACATTATTACAGGATGACTTCGCAATGTCATTTTCATGGTCCTTTGCTCACTTCAATAACATATTATTAATTATACTTTATATCATTGGTGGAGGTTACTTCAATAACATATTGTGTACTCGTTTTGTGGGCTATTCCATGATTGATTATTTGTGCAAAAGTCTTATCTCTTATATTGTGCTCATGATTTTCTAATCATTACATTCTCTTGGCCATTCCATGTTGAGTTCAAATATTTTCCTACTTATGGTTCCCTTTAGCTTAGTGGTGTATTTCTGAGTGGTTTGCTGACATGCATGTCCTTTATAATTATCCATCCATCATTTGGCCTAGTTACCACCCATTATATTGTTGCATTCCCATTTTACATAGATAAATTTCATATCACACTAATATTCCATCATTTACCTACTCTTATAAAGTGTATGAACAATTTTCATATATTCTTTCTTAATAACTTAATTCTCATCTCTTATATTTCAATAAAACATGTGTTTTCATGTGTGAACATGACAAAGTGATTTCAATATCTCACAAATCCAAACCTATGGTTAAATCATTAAATTAATGATTATTTTTTTTTTTTATTTTGGGTTTTAAACATTAATCAAGATATTATTCTCCAAGTTCTAATTTTAAATAAATGGCAAGGGAAACACAACTTGAGAATAGCTCCCCCCTCTAACACACATGTCAAGACATTTCCCACCAAAAAAATGAATTTTAAAAAGTGGTTTTCCCATGTTAATTAATTGGTGTTAATTTAGCCCCTTTCACCCCCACATGTGCCATCTTAGTGAGCTATTTAATTCATTGAGCACATATATAGAGAAGTTTGATGAATTTGCACATCATTTGATAGTTAATTATGGATGCACCCTCCTTACATGTCCGTTTACTTAATCATTTTTCGTTTTGCAACTCTCTAACCATGTTATTTTAAGTGGTGCACTCCACTAGAGGGTCAACTTCCAACTTTGAATTGGTTTATTAACGTCTTGTTTCAAACTTGATGAGGATATTTGACTCAGTGTTTGAGTACACTTATTATTATGGAAATATCCTTTACACATTTCAAGATTTGCATGGACAAAAGATTACATGGATATAGCTATTTTATTCCATGAATCAAGTCCCTTGCTATTTTAAAAGTGGAACACCTTCTTTGGTTAATTGTTTTCTATTTGGAGACTTATCATTGTTGACAAAGTTGTAACTTCCCTTCAACAATGCACTTTTGTTATTTGATAGATATCTCTCTTAGGTATGCATCCATTTTTTTTCTTATCGGAGGATGTAAATATTATAATTATGATTTAATTCTATTTTTTGCAATATTATTTTATATGTTTCACTCATTAAACATAATCATTGAGGTATTATGATTGAGCTTAAAAATGTATAGAAACTCCCCCACTTGTAATGGTAGATAAGTGAAGTATAATGATAGTGATTCACTTCTTTTGAAGCAAACTTCTAAGTTTCATTTCAATTATGTCATGTGACGTTATTTTCTTGAACTTGTTGAGGTGAATTGAAGCACATTTATTTATGCTTGCTAAGGATTTGATCAAGCTAACCAAGTAAGATACAATTATGTCATGTGAAGTTATTTTCTTGAACTTGTTGAGGTGAATTGAAGCACATTTATTTATGCTTGCTAAGGATTTGATCAAGCTAACCAAGTAAGATACAATTATGTCATGTGAAGTTATTTTCTTGAACTTGTTGAGGTGAATTGAAGCACATTTATTTATGCTTGCTAAGGATTTGGTCAAGCTAACCAAGTAAGATATTTTTTAGAGTGCACAGTTATATGCCAAGTTCGTTTAACTCCTATCTATTTATTATTTTAGGAGATTCCATTGCTTATTGTTTGCGGAAAGATAGTAATTAAGCTAAAAATCCCTATATAGCTAAACATTTGATTTTATTTTGAAATAGTCAATTTATTTGAATATTTTTTCAGCATAAATTACTCATTAGTTCTACCAAATAGGATAATTTGTGACCTACCTTAGTACATCTTTTCAAACCATCCATCCCAAATTAGATTGGACCTTTTTCTTCGGGTTGGAAAAATAAACCAAAGGTTAAGTAGAGATTAATTTATTTTCCACGAAATTTTGATTTTCAACTTTTTTTTTTCAAAATTTGTTGGTTGAAAATTACATTAGTTTTGTTTTAGACAATAAATAGTTTTTTATTGATTGTTTTAGAAATTTTATAAATTCTAGCCATATTTAATTTAAGAACTTGAACTTTTGATTTGAAACTAAACTAGATTATCATATAACTCAGTATAAATTTTATTTTTCGGTTATTGTCTCGAGTTTGTATTTTCGTCACTCAAACTTATTTTAAAATTTTGAATTTCCAAGAAGCTTGTTGTTGACTTAAGATCTCTAAATTTTATTAACTATAAACTATTTTATTATAATATGTTATTTTCTAGCTTTCTATTTAGATTTCCAGTGTTGTAGAATCAAAATTTAACCATAAATTATAAATAAATAATTCTAAATTTTGCCATTAATATTTGGATTTTTAAAATTACTTTTTTAAACAAGTATTTTTGTTATAATTAGTTTTGAACATTTTACTTCTTATTTTCATTTTCATTTGTTCAATTCCTTAAATTGATATTTACATTTTATATATCAATTTCAAATTTAAAACAACATCAATTTCAAACTTTAAACAAGTATAATAAAGTATAATAAATTTTAACAAGAAAACCCTAATTGAACTTATTTATTTTCATCCCATATCTCTATTAAATTTCATTAATTTAAATTAACCCGAATACAATTAATTATACTATCTCTGTTAAATTTCATTAATTTAAATTAACCCAACTAAAAACAATTATACTTCTTAGATGAGAGAAACACCATTAAAAAACCATTACTTTGATGAGCATGAGTATCCATTCCATAGTTACACAAACTCACAATTTGTTTTTGAGACTTCATACCTACGGAATTCTCAGTTTTGTTATTACAAATTTTTGGTACACAGAGCATTTTTAATAAACTAGGTTTCATTATTGTTGTTTTCACTTTTAATAAAATAGTTTTAGTTTTCATTATGGTTGTGGTCACTATGAGATACTTATTTTTATTTTAGGAGATACTTATTTTTATTTTAGCTTATCTACATTAGGCTAATAAACTAAAATTATTTATAATAATTATTTATTCTGTTATAATATGTTTTAATTTATCGAGTAGTTATTATTTTTGTTATTTTTAAACATTTTGTTTGTTTTTGTTTAACAGTAGGAAAATCTATCATAACTCAATTGTCAAACCAACAGTAGAGATAACTATCACTACCAACAGTAGAACTAGCTATCACTAATAGCTATCCACAAATATAAATTAACTCATCACTATTACTCAAAGAAAACCATGCCACCTGTAATTATTTGTTGCTATTCCATAAGGGGTAGGCCCCTTCCGGTCTTGAACTGTTAACATGTTTTCTTATGTCCGCTGTTAACATGTTTTCTTATGTCCAAAAAAAAATTAGCTCTTAGCCAAACAAAACAGTTTTTAGGACATATTCCAGACCCATAATACTTTTTTTCTTCTAACTTATTTAGATTTAAATATTTTATTTAATATGACAGAATAAAATAAAATAAAAATGAATAAATAGAAAATAAAAATTAAAAACAAAATAAAAATGAATAAATAGAAACTATTTTTTAAAAGTGATTCAGTTGTCTCTTTCTCCTTGAGAGATGAATATATGCGAGTTTAAAAAATTCAATTAAGTTTACAAATTTCAATTAAAAGGAAACATCACAAAACAAGCAATGACAAGCAATGAAACCACATTTAACTTTGTGACTTTGAACAAAAATCCATTCAGAGGTATCAAGCTGGTTCTCCGTCTGGGCACTTCCGATGAATAGATACACATTGAATCTGCATTTAAGCCAAAGGAAGTCTGCTATCCACCCTTTGCAGGGCAATTTCTGGGGAAATGTTTTCTTGAAACAATTTGAAAAGATACCACAAATTGCTCAGGATTCTAAAATAAATAACAACAGACGCATGCCTTTGCAAGGTTTAGGTTTTCCAGTTGATAAGCATATCATCTTGCTTTGATTCAACAAAGCTCTGTGTAAAAAAATGCAGAACATTGGAATCATAAATGCTGAGAATCAGGATCAAATATGAGATATGTAGGCAATTGACGCTTACCAGAAAATAAAATTTAGCCATGTAATAGCTTCTACCAAATTTGACAGACGTCCAACTGATAAGCTGCCCTTTGCCGGAAGGAAGAAACCCTTGCTTGCCGAAGGGCGATGAATAGCAATTTGATTCAAGTTCCCCCAGAAATTGTTGTTCCGTGAGTTATAAAATCGTAATGCAAGCACAATTGAAAAAATAGTGCTAGTGCTCTTCGGAACATGGTCAGGGCCTACTGGGATTCGATCCCGCCTCCTGATCACAGGGAACGAGAACCCCAAACTTGTCACAGAGCGCCTGTTCCCGGACATTTGAACCCACAACCCCATAGCTATATCTCAGGGGCATCCGGCCCCAGAGCCTATGGAACTCAGTAATGCAGCCCCCGCGGAATTTCCTGTGATGTTCTCGATTGCTTAGCGCAGCATCAACTACCCCACCTCCTCCAGAATTCCGTGTATCGCCCCAATCCCTAGGGTTCCCGCGGACTAACAGTGGCCCGGTCCCGGTTCGATCCGCGACGAGGAAATTCATGGCGATATCCTCACAATTCCTGTTCTCGTCCACGAATTCCCTGACCCCTGGCGGGGCCTCGCACGTGTAAAGGAACAAATACTCCGTGGCAACGATCATGAGCTTGGTGAGCACAATGGAGTATTTGTCCGGGTGGACCGTGTAGATCCAGGAGCCGGTCTCCAGTTCGAACCCATGTGAACGCGCGAAGAAACCGACGAGCCGCCGACCGCCGTGTTGCGCCCAGACGCGGAGGGCGAAGCAGATGGATTCGGCATCGATCTCCACGTCATCGTCACAGACGAGAACGGATCGAGTCGCGATGGCGGCCCCTCGAGGGAGAAAGCGGTCATTGAGGCTGCGGGAGGGCTGCTTCACAATGTAGATCGGAGCTCCCAGGGAGCTTAAATCTTGGCTTTCGAGGAGTTCCGAGGGCGTGGAATGGTTGCCCCAGAGAATGAACACGGAGTGCACGCAGGGAAACGCGGAGTAGCTTTGAGCGATCCTGCGGAGCAGAGAGAGGCGGCTCTCAGAGAAGCCATTTACGAGGACTGTGAGCTGGTCCTGGCGGAGCCGCCATGGTTGGGAATAGCTTCGGCGGTCGCAGGTGAAGGTGTTGTGGGCATCGATCTCGGGACCCGCCGTGGGATTGCTGTGGGGTTTGAGGAGAAGGAAGAGCAATGGAAAGGTCAGGGTTAGGAGGAACAGGACGAGGAGAAGTTTCGATCTCGAGACCATTTGAGAGGCGGGGTCCGGTCGTAAAATCATATTTTCGTATGTGGTTGCTCTGGAGTAAGCAATAAAGGTCGCGATAAAGTCATCATAAATTGTAATATCTAATTTGTAATAAAATAAAATAAACAAGTTACAACCTATCCGGTATTTAGGGATAAAAAAAATGTTAATAAAAAGATTGAGATTATATTAAATGTAATTTGGTAATAAATGTTATTTTTGAGTTTAAGATTAAATGGTTGTTGTTTTTTTTAAATATATGTATGGTTTAAATCAAAGTATTTCATTTATGCAAGCAAGCTACATTTTTGTTTGCTCTTTGTAAATATTTAATTAGCTTCTATCTTATCAATTTAGTTTCAATTTTATTAATCGATTGGCGAGTAGGTAATTACCAAAAATGATTATACATTGTCAAAGGTGTTTAGTTACCTAATAGTGGAAAGGAACACATAATCACAATATCAACAAAATCAAGACCCAACCACGAGTCATTATGTATTCTCAAGGAGTTGTTAGAGTAGGATTCTTCGATCGTGATGCAGGGGACATCAAAGGCCAAAACCCTCACTAAATATGTTTCTCTATGTGAGTCACCCTACCATCCAAGCGGTTCAGCTTCTCCTGAAGGCGTCATTGCCTCCTCTACAGAATCGTCAATTTATCTTACATGTGCCACTAGTTTCTTGGAAGATCATTCATGAAAGGGATGATCGCATTTTGGTTGTCGTGTTTGTCTTTGCTCAACTGTTCCAAAAGCATTATGATTTGTTCGAGCTGACAACAATTGTTTGTCTGGCCATAAGTATGCTCAATGAGACTCGGACTCAGTTTATTTGCAAGGGAAGGGGCTACCGCCTTGCCCAGGTCAATAACCTCTGGGCGTTGCCAGCTAGATTGTCCTCTCTCCCCAACTCTCCTCCTCACATGGTCCCTTTGGCATGGCATCATACACTTTCTTAATTGATCATTACAGTCAGACACTAGATAGCTACACACTAGTCGCATAGGAATAACCTTCCATGCTTTTAAAGACAAGGCATCACTCCAATTGAACCACCCAAAGTTGCCCAAAGGCGACTGGTCATGGCCCTAAAAGAAGATAATGAACAGAGGCCCTCCTACTTGCAGATAAAGTAACACTCAACGTTGCAAGTTGCCACACTAATATTCATAATATGAACAACATAGACAATAAGAGCTGCCCCACAACACAGAGTCCTGAAGCTTCCTCTGTAGGCCCAACCCCCAAAACAAAACTAAAAGTAGCCTAGACCTTACATAAAAGAAATGTCCCAGAACACCAAAATCCCAACAAACTCGTTTACCAACATAGCCAATATAACCATAGAAGACCCAAAAGTACCATATAAACCAACTAAACACCACAACGCGCAGTTGAAACAATAGCAAGTAAGAATGAAGAGCTACCTTGAGTTGTGTCTGTGAATGAGGAGAAAATTTTAGCTAACATATTGTTGCATAGATAATGGCCACCCACTCTTCCCTTAGCATGCCTTGTTGAAGCTGAGGATACAAGGAATCCCGAGTGACAAGGTTCCAAGTGGCAAACCCTTTTCCATGCACCCCACTACACCTATTTAATGTGACAAATGAGCTAGTCTCAAGAAACTTGTGACTCTACCAAGCAATTTCTACCACAGATGCTTTATTCAGCGCCTAGTCTCTTCCCAAGGTGAAAGGACAACACTTCCAAGACTCCCCCAACGTCTCACAACACATGCATATCCACTTCCCTTTTCTATCCACATTACACAACAATAATAACCATCAAAGGCCCTTCTCCAGACTTCAGCGCTCAAGGCACTCCTCAACCTCAAGATCCCCTTCGAGCTCCATTACCACCAGCAATAATTGAGCCAAGGCACACCCATGGCTAGTGGCAGAAACATAATACCACAATCCCATCCACCAAATAAACACAAAGTGTCTCCACTTTGCATTACCACCTTCAAACAAGTGAATGTCATTAAATCACACTCTTGCATTAGAGTTCCTTTAACAAACACCATAGTTGCATGGTAGAGGCGTGCCACGCCACGCCCACCTTAATTGTCGTGGCAGTTGGTGGGTGGTGGGCACGCCCACCGAAATCCCCTAGAACTTGCTCATCCACCCCCATCAAAGAGAGTTTAAGATTAAATGTTATTAAAAAGTATGTGACTATATTAATTATAAGTGTGATAATGATTATATTGATTTTCTTATTTAGATTATTTAGATTAAAACTAGTTTTAAATCTTGCAATAAGTTTAAGAATCTTTTCTAATTAATTAAAAACTTTTTTTTTTAACATAACGAAAATAAGTTAATAATAGTCCAAAATTAGAAAGGTGTTTGATTAGAGAAATCTAACTTTCGTATCATTTTTTATGTTGTAATTTTCCTTAAATAATATTGATAAATTAGTAAATATTTATAAATAATAATTAAAAATAGCAAATTCTAATAAATTTTACAACTTGAAAATAAATCAAATATATATAATTAAATTTAAAACTACACCATTTATATTTAACGTTAAGTTATAGACTAAATTCGTCAAGGGATCTGTCTTTGCGCACTGATTGGCTCATAACATTAACACACATTTTCTACTTATTTTATAAATAATATATCTTTATTTTAAAAATTGATTTAAAAATTTATGATGGGGTCACAATTAATGGAAATGAAGCCTCAATGGGGGCCTCAACATCCTTTCCCACACAACACGGTTTACAATGAAGTGTGTGATGCACGCCTTCAATGGCAAGTACACATCAAAGGATCTGGAGACAACAAGGGTTATATTTGGTAGAGCAACTTCGTTGGATCACTATTTGGTGCATGAGGTTATGGGAATGGAGGTGGTGGAATTTCTTGTATGTTCAAATTCGCAGGGTTGTATTTTGGTTATGCCAACCCCTTCCCTTCAAGTAAAGACGAGTTGTGAAGGAGCTCAAGCTGACGCCAGCGACATTGCAAAATTTAGTGTGGTAACTCAATGTATGCGAGTTTGGGATTCGGGCTCAAGGTGGCTTCCATAGTCTATCCATTGTGTTTTCATGGCCTAGTCGTTGCCATAGTGGCAAGGCCATGCAAGAAGAGCAGATCAACTGGAGAACACATTAACCTCTTGTCTTTTGGTAAGTTCCTTACTACCAGTGTCAAGGATGGTTTATGTTCGTTATTTTTGTTGGTGTGCATACCCTTTAGTCTAGTCTATTGGATTGCTTTGGGCATCCACAACCGAGCTTGATAATGGGAAGCGAGGAAATTTGGATGTTAGAGAGAAAGAACCCTCTACTCTATGGTGTTTTGGTTTCTGGACACAAATTTTTGAGGTCAAGGGGGTGTTTTATGGAGTGGTCTGGTTGTGAAGGGTGGCAGTCCATACGGTGTAGATTGAGTGTAGAGAGCCACGAGGATCACTTCAGGGAAAGCACTTGGTTGTTAGTTGCGGGAATTAAATTATGATTCATGGGGTGTTACCATTGCCTACATTGTTATGGCCATGTTGGGGTTGAGGGTGTTGAGGGAATTCAAGGGCTACAGTGGAGTTGGCTTTCTTTACAAAGCACTCCTAACTACTGGCATAAAATTGCCTATTTTGACCCCATGCAAAAACAACGTGGTCGCATCCTTTGAGGTTTATGGCCATGATGCCACAGGGCATTGCATCTTTTGGACAATCGTGACCTAGGGGAAGAAGTAGATCCACAACCAGCTCAGTCTCCTAGCAGAATTAAACTGCCTCCCCCCTTTGGTTCTATGGATGAATGATTCCAGTGGATCACATTTCTTATGGAACAACTTAGTCGGGTCAGACATGAGGAAAAGAACAAGGTCATCAGGTTTATGAATGACCTCTAGCAAAATCAATGGCGTATGATGGACAGGTTAGCCTCTCTTCATCGTGGCCAAAAGGGGATTCACGAGAGAATGGAAAGATTGGAAGGAATATTAGAGTACATGGAAGGTCATGCTCACTATGCTTTCAGTCCATCTCCATCACTAGGTAATGGACAAGACAACCTAGCTCTAGCACACCTTCCAGATTAGGGATGAACATTGGTTGTTTCCAGGTTCTTGGGATTTTTTTTTTGTCATTGGGATATCTATTTGCAATTCTCTAGTTTGTTTTTTTAGTTTATCATGTAGTTTTGCTACTACATTATGGTCAACAAGTTTGGCAGGAATGAAGCCATAAGTTTTTTGGTATGCAGCCCCTCACAATGTATCTTTGATTTGAACTAATAGAAAAATTCGGCTAACAAAAAAAATTGATTTAAAAAATATTTTATTGATATTTTATTATATTACTAATTAAAATATACAATTGTAAGAAGCAAATGTGTAATATTAATAATCTCTTTTAGATTGAGGAGATTTGATCCCTCTAGGCACTTGGTAGATTTAAAGTTAAGATGGATCTAAGCTAGTTTAATTTCCCCCTTTAAATAGGCCATATTCCACATGAATACCATGTGTCGATACCATGGATCATTTTTATTTTTATTATTATTATTTTTTTTGAATGTGAGTTAAAAATTTACATTACATCAAATTAATCTTTTTATTTTATTTTATTTATGTATTTTGACTTAGTCAAAATCATCTAATAAAAATTGCAATATATAACATGTGTCTTTATAAAAGAGAATATAAAAGATAAATTAAATTGTTAGTATAAAAATAAAAAATTATTATAGTCTACAAGGTATAAAGTCTTAACTAAGTATTCTATTAAAGTATTTTATAGTGAAAATGTTACTAATTCGAAACCTGTGGGCACAAAACCAAGAGAGAGAGAAAGAAGGGTATTAATAGTTGATCAAAATTACTTGGACAAGCTATTATAGCCCTTAGGCTAGTAGTACTAATAACCCTCAAGTCAACACCTAGCATGAAATTTATGACTCAAAAAGGTCAAGATGTTTATTTCTTTTATTAATTACATTAATGAAAAGAGACTTATGAAGGGAAAGTATATGAAGAGAACCCCCTCTGGAGCTCTATTGTGCTACCTCGTCCTGAACCCTAGCTTTTTGAAAGGCTTAGCTACTTGGAGGCTCGCCTCCTCCTCCCCTTCCCCCTGACATTGCTACGTTCACTGCCCTAGTCTCCTTAATCACAAAACATGTGAAGTCTTAATAGTCTCGTTTTGTTAAAATGTTAGAAGAGATTCCCAAAGTCCCAATTCACACATCGTAATCTAGATATATGGCATTGAGTGATATGTACATTGAGTGATCTATAAACTATCGTGGATATTCCACTAGACAATTTGTCACAATAAATCTGATAAAGAAAATTTACTAAACCATGAAATTTGTACTATGAGGGTTAATTTTTCCTTAGATTTCTGGAATTATTAAGTTATTATTTACTATGTATGCATGGAAAATCACAAAACCACAATAACATGTGATATGACTTGGGTAACCATTTTGGGAGGAAACCCAGTTGGAAGGTGACATTCCTCTACTCTCTCTTTCTCTAAATGGAAATTGATGCAAGTACAATTGAGTGAGACCTATGGCCCATAGTCTGCTACAAAACATAGACTCCCTGTAATGTCTCTCCCTCTTTATCCACTCTCAACTACTCTATTAAACTATGGAACAAAATGCCTAGAATAGAATTGAACCCCTTTTCCTCCAAGTGGCTCAATTATAACACAACCGAATAGCCAACTAGGGGTTAAATTTGACTCATTAAACCCTTAATATGAGTTACAAATTGAGCCTTCTATATTATTATTTCTAGTTCCAATGTATCTAGCCCCTTTTCCATGAGTAACGGTGGTTGATGTGGCATCCTCTCAAATTATTGTGGTCAACTTCGATAAATCAACTTTTGGGAGGCATAACTTTCTCATATAAGTTGTGATTGAGTTGATTTTTGTATCGTTGGAAAGGTATCTATGTGTATATTATGGAATCTAAGGCCATAGTAAGGTTAGGACCATAAAAAGTGGTCATTTAAGGCATCAAAATGGCTCCTAAAAATTTTCACCCAAAATTTTCAAACTAGGACGGCTGGTAAAAATGACCCTATAAGTTGATTCCTCTAAATTTCCACTATAAAAGCATTAATATGGATGACAAATAATATATTGATCCAATTTGGATAATTAAGGTTACAAAAATTAGGATTGATTAGCTAGTTCACAAATATCTGGCCCTCTCCATGCATATTTGTAGCCTGAGTCAATAAGCATTAGCACCCTTTGATTAATGGTAAGTTTTTTCTATCCTTTTGTGGCAAAGGGTTTTTCACCTTCTTGTTTGAATAAAAATAAGACAAAGATATAATCTTGAGGAGTGGCAATTGTTTTCTAGGCGTCAAAGGCTATATTTGAATTTCCAGAACTCATACTTCAACCCAAAAAATGATATCCCATCAGTTGTCCCAATATGGGGAAAGTTACCTCATCTTCCCCTCCATTGTTGGAATGGAAACACCCTTAAAAGCATTGGAAATTCCCTTAGAAAATATATTGACTAAGTTGAACCCAAAGAGGGGATGTTTTCCTATGTTAGGATATGTGTCAAGGTTGACTTAGAAAAGGGACTTCCAGAAGACATTCAACTTTCTTTGGATAATTGGCTTAGATCCCATTTAAATGTAAAACCTACCATGAAAATGGTCATTATGCAAGAAACTACCCAAAAATAACACCACATGAAAAATAGGCAAACCAAGGAGAAAAATGGTAGCAATCCAAAGGAAAGTGGTCAAACACACATTAAGAAAACCCCTCCAAACCACCCCACCCTAACTCTTCTTCCCTCCATATTCCATCTTCTTCGAAACAAAACCCTACCCAAAACCCTCAATAAAAAAGCAAAGAGGATTCATAAAATTCTTATAGAAATATATATGAATATTTATCCCAGATGAACATCCAAAAAAATAATGAAGTTCTAGTAGAAGAAGGAGCAAAAATGGGTGAGATTCCCTTGGAAGATTCTCCCACTCACTCTATTGATGTAGTTTAATCACCCTCTCTCGAGTAGCAATTCCCTCCCTCTCCAAAACCATGGGTATCTGTAGTTTTGGTGGAGGATCCTACCTTCCCCCTTATTCTATAAGATTGTCTTTCCCTATAATAGGGTCAACATATGAACAATAAGAAGAAAAAGTAGTTAGAGATTCAGCAATCAGTAGAACCTCTAAGAAATCATGAAGGAAACCCAACAAAGACAAAAGAGAAGAACATGTAGACAGATATAAAGGGATGGTCACTCAACACACTATAAAGCGTATATGCAACAAAAGCACTAAAAGGACTAAAAATCAAAGAAATTTTGTCCCTCTAGTGGGGGTGGCCTCAAAAGAAACTAGTAAGTAATGAATTCCATCTCTTGGAATTGCAAAGCCTTGGGTAGTGAAGAAAAATGGACATTTTTAAAAAGTAATAAAAATGGAACAACCTCAAGTCATTCAACTCCAAGAGACCAAGCCAAAGGAAGGCATCATCCTCCAAAAAATAAAATTAGTATGGAAAGGAAACTCAACAAAAGAAGTAAGCTCAAGAGGGGCCTCGAGAGGCATATGCACAATCTGGTTCCTAAATCATTTTCAACTCATCAAGGAAACCTCCACCCCAAAGTGGTTAGCAATAACCCTTATTCATAACCCTTTTGGTAAGATTTGTAACTTCATTAATGTTTAAATTCCTAAGGCCTACTCACATATAATGACATGTTGGACTTCATTATTAAATATGAAATACAATAGTGGTAAGCTAATAATATCTTAGCAAGAGATTTTAGTACAACTATCCAAGCCTAGGAAAAAAAGGGAGATCTAAGTTTAGGGATCCTTTTAGATAAAATATGAAATACCATTGATCCTCCTTTGATATAATATATCTAAATCCCATCAAAGAAAAATACAACTATTTTAACAAGCGCTTAGGTATTGGGCATATCTCATCTTGTCTCGATCAATTCTTAGTCCATAGCTCACTTCTAAATGAAAATTTCACTCCGTTACCCCATACCATAACTCAGGGAAGTTCTAACCATGGCCAATCACCTTAATTGTCACTCCTCTACAGAAATTTGGTCCCATCCACTTCTATATAACCCCACTTGGACCCAAAACCCAAATTTCTCAACTATTGTATCCAACAAGTGGAACCAATGGATTGAAGGCTCCCCTATCTTCATTTTGGAGTAGAAAATTAAAAAGGTTTAAAAGGCCTCAAAGATTAAGCCAAATACAAGTCTATAAGATCAAAATATACTATCTCCTCTCTCAAATAACAATTGAAGGATATCCAAGGGAAGTTGGAATAACATCATGTTCCCCAAAGCATCCTCGTAGAGAAAAATCAAATTTTCCAAAAACTCCAATTGATGTCTCAAATCTAGAAGTTTGTGGTTGAAGGTAGGGGAATAAAAAACAAGGTTTTTGTTAAGAGTCTTGGGTTAAAGTTTCATGTAATAAAGGATAATAAAAGCAAAATAAGACCAAGGTCATGGGACATGTATTCCAAGCTAAAAGATTGGAAAACACTTTAGTGGGCATCACTTGTGGTTTAATAATAGCTATGGAAATTGGCAAAGGCAAAGAGGTAATAAATGGCATTTAATTATGAAAATCAAAGAAAATAGGAGAAAAGGAAGGCGAAGAGGTACAAATATGCATGCAAGGGAAATTAGAAGAAAATGAAGGAAAATAAAGGAAATGAGACATCAATGTTAAAAAGGCATCAGAGAAACAGTTCACATATTTTTTCAGTTCAGTTTTTGTTGTCTCCTTTCATTCTCTCTCATACACTCTTGCATACCTAGAGCATTCTTGAAGCACTTTAGCATTCATCTGGATTTGAAGAAAAGATAAGAAAAAAAAGGAAGGAAAAAGGACAAGCAAAGGAAAGTGAAGGAAAGCAGGGAGAAAAGTTGGATCAACAACTTCAACAAGAAGATATTGCAGGTAACAGGTTGCATGAGTGATTTCCTTGCTGGGATGTGAATGCATGGTACATGAATTTGTTTATTTGGTTCATTTGTTGTCATTAACATGTGTTTTGTCTAGTTTAACATTGGTTTAGCCTTGCCTTGCAATTTCCTAGATAGCCATGGTGTGATGGGATTAATTCTTGGTTGAGCTTTGTATTGCCGAAAGGTTTTGGAACTAAGTGATATGGTCTTAGGAAAATCCCAAGGGTTAGCGTGGAGATGGTTTTATCTGGGAAGCCCTCGACAGGTTGGTGGAGACAAGAAAATTCCTCAAGGTATGGTGAAGGAATTCTAAGGCATCCAAGCTTGGTTTGGTTTTGTGATCTCGGTATAGGTTTATGTGAGATCATGATATCTTGAGGGTGGAGGTGGTTTAACCTCTAGAGTCCCTGTTTTGTTATGTCTTGGTTTATCCCATAAGATCCCACATTCATGCTTGGAATATGGCATGGGGGTGATTGGTTGAAAGAGATATTTGGTTCAGCCTAATCTATGGTTGGGTGGTACATGGAAGTCCCTAACTTGGTTGGCTTTTGCATTTTTAAATACAAATCATTTTCCTCATTATGATGAATTGGTCATTAAGTGATCTTATGGTTGATTTGTCATGGTTTCTATTCTAGTTATATGTTGCTTATAAGCATGGTTCTATGAGGTGCTCTAGTTATGGCTCTTGTTCTTGAATTTGTAGTTTATTGAATGGTTGATGAATGCATGGAATAACAAGTCACTATTGCAGCTACTTGAGAGGGAATCAGACTTTCTTGGTGATTCTCATATGAAGTTCAGAATTTTATGATCATATATGCATTAATGTCCTACAACTTATATGTTTACTATATGTTTGATGAAATGTCTATTGTGTATTAAGCAAGTTTTGGTCAAGATCATGTTCAAGTTTTGAATGGTTAGCCTTGGCGTCATGTTATTTATGTTTCTGGAAAGTTACAAACAATTCTAGGCAGTGGTTTGGAGCCTTTCCTAAAAAAGTGCATTAGATCTCAAAACCGTTGGCACATAAATGGCGTTTTTGGGTCATAACCACATGGAAGCGGCCTATGCATGCAGTTGGGACCACATAGCCAAGTTGATGTTGTGTTGTGGGTGTGATTGGGGAGTTTCTCAGGTGGAAAGAGCTCCAACTTAGAGATTAACCATCTAGAGTGCTTTCCAGGCTCCTCAATGGTCTGCAATCCCTGAGGGATGTCTGTAAATTGTAGGTTTGTCAACCCCACTTCCATAACTGGATATTGGAGGTTGTGTCATATCACAGTGACACTTGTCTCTTGTTTACCTTGGCAAGCTTGGAGAAATGGGTAAATGTGGGAGGAGGCAGTTATAGGGTGGTATTAGAGCAAGGTTGTAACACTGGACCCCGAGGTAAATGTATATAGTTATGCATGCATGTAGATTATATATGTGCCTAATATGCATGCATTGGGATGGTTATAGTTATCATGCATGTGGTTATTATTGCATTTTTGTGGTTATATATATATATATATATTATCTATATATATATATATATATATATATATATATATATATATATATATATATATATATATATATATATATATATATATATATATATATATATATATTATATTATATAATATATAAAAATATATATATAGATATATATATATATATCTTGCTAATATGGACTGATTTGTGAAGATGAGATAGCCTCCCCTAAACTTCATTAAGGTATGGTTTGATCATATTTTCTATTTGGTTTGTCTAAAATGGTATGTTTATAGGAAAAGGAATATCATAGATGATGAGCAGAATGGTGGATTACAGTTCACGTGACTCTCCTTACAGATCAGTTCAGCAGGAAGGAGATGAGTATTCTCCTAATACAGCAGATACATTAAGAAGCTTGAAGGCAGAAATCAGAAGTTGCAAGGCATATACTAATAGGCTGGTTGAGACACAAGAAAGGCTTACCAGAGCTCAAGAAAAGCAAGCTGAGGTTAATGCAATGATCCTTCAAAGCCTATTAGATTTGCAAAGACAAGGACAACCAAGGCTTAGTCATGGACAGGAGGAAAGGACTAATGGGGCATATGGTAACAGGTCTCGATCAGGATACAGGTTGGAAAGATATAATACAGTCAGAGGTGGCAGATGGTTGGATACACTTGATAGGAGAGGTAGTGCTTATAAGTTCTAATCTAATTTTGGCTCAGGGAGACATCATTGTCATCGCTGCCATCATCATTCTAGGAGGAGTGAGAAGCAATACTTTCCAGAGGAGTTCAAGAAAGTCAATCCTCCTAATTTTGATGGAGAGATGAAGAACTCAGAGGATGCAGAAGCATAGTTTCTTGGGATCAAGAAGTTCATCAAATTGCATGATTATTCAAAGAATATGAAAAATAATATTGCTATTTTCAATCTCAAGGGAAGAGCAGACATTTGGTGGGAACAAGTGAAGTGTGTCAGAGGCATTAAGGTAGAGGAGCTTAGTTGGCATGAGTTTAAAATACTTTTCAGGAAGAATTATTTGTCTGAGAGATATTATGATGGAAAGGCCAATGAGTTCGATGTGTTGAAGATGGATTCCATGACAAATGAAGAGTACATGACCAAGTTTCTGGAGTTATTGACAATGTGCCTTACCTCAAGGATGAGAAGACAAAGGTCCAAAGATTCATAAGTGGACTGCCATTAGCCTTCAAGAATCAGAGTGAGTATGACGAGCCTCGGTCATTGGAGGAAGTCATCGGGAAATTGAAGCATTTTTACGAGCAGTGAAAACACAATTCTAAGCCTAAGCATGATTGGAAAGGGAATGAGAAGGATAAAGGAAAATGGCCTAAGAAGCGGGCAAGACCTCAGGATGTAGGTGAGAAAGAAAATGTGGCTCCTTACAAGAAGTTTAATGCAGCTGAGAAGGGACATGGGCCTTATCTTGGAGAGCAAAAAAATAAAGGTAGTGGCAAAGTGTCATTGCAGTGTTGGATTTTTGGCAAGGATCATCGCAAAAAGGATGTCCATTGTACAAGGGTGGCAGGCCACATATCTACAGTGCGTAGGAGGCGTAGATATTTGGGGATGTTGGTCATAGCATTCCTCAGATCTATGCAGAACCTGATAACAGGAAGGAGGATCATTAAGCATCCATTATTGAGATGGAAGGTAAGCTCTATGATCAAGTTGTTTCCATTTTGATTGATGTTGGATCTAATTATAGTTATGTTGGTCCTTACCTAGTGGATAAGTGTGGCTGGAATAAAGAAGTGCATGCAAAGTCTTGGTTGGGGCAGTTGGCTACAGGGACCAAGAAAAGAGTTCATCATTGGGTGAGAACTTGTGCATTTGAGTTGAATGGTATGCCTACAACAACACACCTAAATGTGCTTCCTTTGGGATCATATAGTATGCTTTTGGGCATGGATTGGTTGTTTACTCACAAGACCAAGGTAGATATTTATGAGAAGGCTATTGAGTTCCTGGATGATAATGGAGAAAAGAGAATCTTGCAAGGAAAGAAGAAGCCTACATCAGTGAGAATGGTTATAGCCATGCAAGCTAAGTGTAGTTGCAGGAAAGGGTGTGTATTGTTTGCAGTGCATGTTTCTAGTGACAAAGGAGAGGATGTTGAGGATGATGAAGTCCTGAAGAGATATTATGTCGTACATAAATTTCAGGGTGTATTTCCTGCAGAGATTCCGGAGTTATTTCTTCATAGGGAAGTGGATTTCTCTATTGAGTTGGTACCCGGAGAAGCACAAGAATAAAAGGCACCTTACAGGATGAGCACTCCAGAGTTGGTGGAACTGAAGTTGCATCTTAAGAAAATGCTTGATGAGGGATACATTAGGGCAAGTGTGTCACCTTGGGGTGCACTAGTATTGTTTGTAAAGAACAAGGATGGTAATCTCATATTATGCATTGATTACAAGCAATTAAAAAAAGTGACCATCAAGAAAAGGTATCCATTGTCGAGGATTGATGACTTCTTTGATCAATTGAAGGGAGCAACAATGTTTTCAAAGATTGATTTGAGATCAAGATCTCATCACATGCACATCAAAGGAGAATACATCTACAAGACTAAATTTCATATGAGATATGGATATTATGAGTTTGTGGTGGTTCTATTTGGTCTCACTAATTCTCCAACCACTTTCATGTGTTTGATGAATAGTGTGTTGTGTCCTTACCTAGACAAGTTTGTGATAGTGTTTGTTGATGAAATATTGATATACTCCAAGAATGAGGAAGAGCACGCAGAGCATCTGGAAAAAATGTTGATATTTTTGAGAGAGCATTAGTTGTATGCCAAGCTCAGCAAATGTAGCTTGTTTTAGTCTCACATTCACTACTCGGGACATGTTGTTTCCAAGGAGGGGATATCGGTGGACCCGAAAAATATTAAAACTATCATGGAGTGGCCAACTCCTAGGAATGTGGATGAGGTCACATCATTCATGGGATTAGCGGGTTATTACAAGAGGTTAATCAAGAAATTCTCAAGGATTGGCTATCCTATTACATCTTTGCAGAGAAAAGGGAAGAAGTTTGATGGACCGAGGAGTGTGTAACTAGTTTTGAGCAGTTGAAGCATTTGTTTACAAATGCTCGAGGCTTGAATATGGCAGATCCTGATAAGGAATTTGTGGCATGTACAAATTCTTTCAAGGAAGGACTTGGTGGGGTCCTGAGGTAGAAAGGATAGGTGGTATGCTATGAGTCAAGGAATTTGATGAGCACGAGCAGAACTATGTGACTCATGATCTTGAGTTGGTGACTATCATTCATGCATTGAAGATGTGGAGACATTATCTTCTTGGTATGAGGTTCATCTTGATGAGTGATCATAGTGGATTGAGGTATTTGTTTGACTAACCCAATCTAAATTCCAGGCAAGCTAGATGGTTGGATACCCTCATTGAGTTGACTTTGAGATTAGGTACATCAAGGGAAAGGAAAATAGGGTTGCAGATGCTCTTAGTGGAAGAGTGCAGGTGAATCATATTTTAGCTATGAGTTCATATGGGAAAGATTTATAGGGGTGGATCTTGCATGCAGGGCAACAAGATGAAAGGTAACAATACCTAAAGCAAAGGTTGCAGCAGTAGGGTGAAGGTAATAGGGATGAGGAATATCACCTCATGATAGATGGCTTCATTAGATATAGGAATAGGATTAATATGTCAGATAACAATGAGCTTAAGAAACTTACCTTGACAGAGTTTCATGTCAAGTCATATTCAAGTCACTCAGGAACACATGACATTGAAATTTGTTAAGAAATTCTATCATTGGCTAAATTTGAAGAAAGAAGTGGTTGAGTTTGTTGCTAGATGTTTGGACTATTGGTAGGTGAAACCTAAGTGTAAGCACCCAAATGCCCTATTACAACTTATTCTGATTCTAGAATGGAAATGGGAGGTCATTTCCATGGAATTCATTATAGGTTTTCCAAG
Source organism: Pinus taeda (assembly GCA_000404065.3). Lineage (NCBI taxonomy): Eukaryota > Viridiplantae > Streptophyta > Pinopsida > Pinales > Pinaceae > Pinus > Pinus taeda. The sequence continues at coordinate 87,869 of APFE031169855.1, forward strand.
GACATTGAAGCAGCATGATTCCATCATGGTTTTGGTTTATAGGTTGAGTAAGGTAGTTCACTTCATTGCAGTGAAGTCTATGAATTCATCTAGTGAGGTATCTTAGATATTCATCAGGGAGATAATGAGGTTGCATGGTGTTCCCAAGTAGATCGTAGCAGATAGAGATTCCAAGTTCACTTCCAAGTTTTGGAAGGAGTTGTTTGCAGGTTTGGGGATAGAGTTGGCTTTCAATATGCCTTATCATCCACAGACAGATGGACAGATAGAAAGGGTTAATAGGATTCTTGAAGACATGTTGAGGATGTATGTCATGCATCAATAGATGAAGTGGGAGGAGTATCTTCTACTCATAGATTTTGCATATAATAATGGGTATCAAGAATCCTTAGAGATGAGTCAATTTGAAGCTCTTTACAGGTAGAGTTGTAACACTCCTATCAATTGGAGTGATCCAGTGAATAGGGTATTGATTAGACCAGAAATGTTGGTTGAGATGGAGCAAGAGATGTAGGTTATTAAGAGGGATTTAAAGGTAGCACAGGACAAGCTAAAGAGTTATGCAGATTTGCACAAAGCATTCAAGGAGTTTCAATTTGGAGAGAATGTGTACTTGCGTATCAAGCCCAAGCAGAGTTCCTTGAGGATTGGATCATGTGCCAAGTTGGCACCTCGGTATTCTAGGCCTTTTGATATCCTTAAGAGGATTGGACCATTAGCCTACAGACTTGCACTTCTGCCAACCGTGAAATTCCATGATATTTTCCATGTTTCATTACTTAAGAGATATGTGCAGGATGTTGATCATGTGATTGATTGGTATGTATTGTAGTCGGAACTAGAGGGAGAGTTCTAGCCAGAACCTCAATGCATATTGTAGCAAAAGTAACTCATGCCCTGGAACTAAGCAATAGAGCAAGTTAAAATGCAGTGGAAGCACTTTAGGACCGATGAAGCTACATGGGATATGGTTGATCAGATGTGGGCTTTGTATCCTTCATTATTTGCTGGTTCAAACAAATGAGTTTTTGGTATGTGTGTGTGTGTGTGTGTGGTTGTAAATACCGCAATGAGTTGCGTTATAAAGCTCCAACAATCGATACGTTTGTTTTGCTTTTCAACTACATGTCATTGTAAACACTACATCGAGCTATGTTACAAATTTCGATAGGAAGTATGTTTTGTTTTCAATGGTTTACTGGTCATAAGTTTCATAGAACACTGAGGACAGTGTTCCCCTAAGGGGGAGGCATTTTTAAAAACCCCAGGTTAAAATTTTATGTAATAAAGGATAATAAAAGAAAGATAAGAGCAAGGTCATGGGACAAGTATTCCAAGCTTAATGTTGGGAACACACTTTAGTGGGCATCACTTGTGGTTCAGTAATGGCTATGGAAATAGGAAAAGGAATTAGCAAAGGCAAAGAGGCAATAAATGACATTTAATTATGAAAATAAAGAAAAATAAGAGAAAAGGAAGGTGAAGAGACACAAATATGCATGCAAGAGAAATTAGAGGAAAATGAAGAAAAATGAATAAAAAGGAGACATCAATGTGTTGATGATGCTAGACCCACCAACATTCAGGGGATATCCCCAGTATGAACTCTCAATTAGACCTCACACCGTTTGGTGTAGGAGTCCCATCCGGAATACAACCTAGTTCCGATGCAGTGGGTTTTAATGATGTGCCTTGGCTACAATAACGCATAGAGTGGTGTATGGTGACTTTGGTGGCAACAAGTGTGTGACTCTACGGAAGGTCAAGTGCAATGCATAAAGGTTATAACACATGAAGGGCAAGTCAATGAGTCCCTTAGAGGCCTGTAATTGGAAGGAACACACGAGCATAAAGACATCACAAGCTACCCTGCAAAATAGTTCACAAGTTAACCATGATGGAAAAATACAACAACATGCATTCAACAATGCAAACGAAATAGTTCATAAGCATAAGTGTAAGTGAAATAACATACATTGCAAACATAACAAGAATAGTCCTACTATATTCACAACATATGCATGAAAATGTGTTGACTCTAAGCTTTTATTAAAGTGAAAGTTCCAATCATACATATACCATTGATGGATCACTAGACCCAATAGTGGAACATGAAGTTGACACCTACTCCTCCAAAGAAATATACTCCCTCTATGCTACGGAGAAGACAAGGCTCTCACAAACTTCCAAGCTTCTAATTTTAAGCTAAATGCCTAGCCAAAAGGCTGGCTCCCAAAAATCCATTTACATGAGTTATGAGGGTTTATTTATAACAAAAATGGTGACCATTCACTTCCCCTTAAGACTCTTGGACTTCCCCCGTGACTCTTCAACTTCTTTACAAGATAACTCTTTACATTCATTACATCGCGACTCTTCACATTCCATAATTGACACTTGGAATTTCATTTAGAAATTAATTACAAAAGAATATTATAATATACACCATATAGGACAAAACTGGGTAGAGCCAACTAGACAACCAAATAAGACAAAATAGTTAGACTCGAGTTTCAGGAAAATCCAGCTCAACAACTTCCACTTGATGTTTCTTAGTTACGTAGTAGTGCCAAGCTTTGTACTACGCGATGAAATCCCCAAACTATGCGATGGTGTCATGTTGGAAGTGAACGTTTTCCTCCATGGAACCCAGGTACATTGATTTGGAATCGGTTTGTGTTTCCTTCTTGAGTAGGAGCAACATCATATTGATTTGGAAAGGGCCAATAATATACTTATGCATATCTAGTTTGTTTAGTTGTTTGCTAGCAATATGTCTCAAATGTTCCAAGTATTCTTCAATCTCATGCTAACTAATTCCTTCGTTTGGTCTCCGTGAGTGAGCCGACAAATGGGATCCCATGCGATTTCATCAAGAAGTCAAGGTTTTTGTACGATCGTGCATATGAGGCCTGAGTGTTGGCAATGAATGAGGCAAGTTGATTATTATTTTGGATAAGCATTCAAACCTTTTCTTTCCCCAACTCTGCCTCTTTCCTTGTCTTCTTTCCCAATTCAAGTGGTGCTCCTTTGTATTGCATTTACCACTCATGCATGGAAATAATTGTTGATTGCACAACCTTGAGACTTTTGACATGATCTTTACATATCTGTTGCAACCCATGCAAGTGGACAATTTCCTCATGCACGGTAACAAGCTCCTCATAAATATTCTACATGGTCTCTCCTAGTATCGATACTTCACCAAGTATCGCTACCTTCAGCTCTTCTAGATAGACCTGTGTGGGAGTTGCATTCTGTACTCTGCTTGGATCTATTCAAACTCTTTCCTAGTAGCCAACAAGTTCTTTGCCAACTATTTTTTCTTGGCCATTAGATAGTCTGTCTTTGAATTTGTAGCACCTTTTAAGGCCAAGTTGGTTGTGACAATGGCACCTAGATTTCTTCTGGTGTCTGTCATGATCACCCTTTCTCTGATGAATGTAGGAGATGTGAGGTCGTCCGAAAGATGTTTCTTCCTTTCTCATACAATCATTTTATGAAGCTCATCATAAGATAGATTGTATGTGTCCATAACCGAACCATCATCAAGAGGAACAATTTCCTCTTCCTCGCTTGGAGGTTGCTATGCTTGAGGATGGGGAGATTGAATGGTGACCTCTTGTGTACTTGGCATTAGGTCGACATCTTGATTATGCGGCTTTAGTTCCTCCTCTGTGTATTGGATCTAAATCAACTTCTCGATATCTTGAGTGATATCCTTGTCCTGCATCCGCTTGTTCTCCTCTTCTCGCTATTGGTTTTATTCTTATTCTTCGGCTTGTCTTCATGCAACTTCTTATTCTTCTAGTCTTCGCCTTTATTCTTATTCTTCCTACTTCTTCCTTTCTTCCTCAAATATCTTCTGCTGTCATTCTTCCCTCTAATTTTTTTTTGATTCCTGCATCCTTTGTTTCCTCTTCTTCTCTATTGTTATGGCTACTTTAATTATGAATGGATTTGCTTTCATCTTGCATCTTCGCTCTCCCCTTGAACTTTGCACAACTTTCCCCTTTCCCTTCTCACACACTGGGTTGTGCTCTTCTGTTGGTACTACCTCTTGAGTGATTTATTTATGCGGAGTAATCTCTGATATTCTAGTGAAGCTGATTGGTTTGTGGGACTCGGAGGTATTATAACAATTCTTCCACGGTTCCTCCTCTGGCCAATGAAAGGTCCCACTTAGCCACTGGAAATGAATCCTCGCACATTGGTCTCTACAAACATTCCAGGGATCATACAAATATAAGTCCAAAGTACTGAATGAAAAATTTTCTATCGTCTTTCCTTCGATATCCATAACTTTAATATTCTTGATCTCGTACAATCAGATTTTCATAGGAAGATTTGGCTAAGGTGCTTTCTTCTTCCTATGCAAAGAAGTTCACAACCCTGTGGAGAGATGATACACAACTTCTTGCATGACTAAATTATTGGTGGCATACCTCGGTAAAATATGCGGAGACTTATGTCTACTGAACAACCTGAGCAAAGTTCCATCCAATGAGGCAAATCAATATGCTATCTTCAAGACTGCTTCCATTGCCCCACATGACATGCAGGCTGGCTCTTCCTCAAATATGAACTTGTACAATGGAATGAGGAAGTGATCAATCAACTTTTCCATTAGTCCTCTATGGTTTCACTCTGAAAGCAGTTTGAAATGAATGTGCACAACAGGGTCTCATGGTGTCACGGTCCAATTCATGCCAGGGAATGCATTATGTGCGCATATTGCATCCAGTATATATGCAGACATGTAAAATATAGTTATCTTTCCCTTGAGGGGACTAAGGGAATTAGATACATGAATCTGCAACTATTGAGACAACAAGTCTAAACACTTGAATGGTTTATCTTCATTCACAACCTGGTTCTGTAAGAATTCCCACCTTTCAGGGAAGGTCTCAATACTTTGTTGACCATAGATTCTACAACATAAAACTATCAAGAGTTGATAGGCCCTCCTGAGATATATTTTCTTGTAGGTATTGGTGGGTGTCTAACAAAACTTTGTTGGCTCTTTCACCCAACCTTTAACAATATCCTTGGTGCTCAAGTAGCTAGTGGGAGCATAAAAGTAAGAACCCATGAGTGATTTTGGCTCAAAAAAATGGTACATGAGATGGTAATTTGTTGCCAGAAAAGAAGAAAGCCTATGTCCATTGGCATTGTTCAGAGTCATAGAGTTTGGATCTGTATGAGAAAATATCCAGCTGAAAAGGTTTGCACATGGGAACGTTGAATATCTGCATCAAACCTTATGTAACCCTAACTTCTGGACATTGATATACACATATTGGTCTTCAGGGTCCGCTTTGAAGCTTCTTGGTGAGAATGCTTCATTCATTTTCTAACATGTGATATTTGATTCATTTTCTATGAACAATTGAGTATTTGCGTAAACTGGCAAGTTAATTGGCGTACTCTCAACTACCTCCCCAGTCTTTCTCTCTATGGTGTCCTTTGAAGCAAATCTCTTTGGTATCATTACGATAGTGACTGATGAAGGGAAGTTCTCAACAACTGCAATACCTGTAGGATGAGAATGCACTCATGAAAAAGACAAATTAACTTCAGCAAATCAACTTACAAAGCAAGATCACAGTATCAACCAGTGGATTGACTAGGAAAATTGCACAATTCTTGAGGTGAAGGAGGGGGACTGGTTGCTGGAAATACGAATTGTGCAGTCTCAGCATTCATTGGTGCAGCTTGAGGCTAGAGACTGTGCAATGTGCAGTTCTTCCTAGGAATACTGAGGTGGAGACTGCAAATTATGCAATCTGAGTGGCCAAGGGATGGGCTTGAGCCCTAGAACTATGCAATGCACAGTTGGGCTAGCCAAGTACTATGAATTGCGTAATCTTAGAGGCCAAGTTGACATCTTGAGCCTTGGACTCGCACAATGCCTAGCTAGACAAGGCAAACACTGACCAAGGGATGAGAAAATATGCCCGGTAAGAGTGTGGGAAACAAGCAGATCTAAGTGATGGTGCAAGTTTGAAGTGAATATATGACTAGGTATATATGGATTAATGGAAATAAATCACAAAATATCAACATGCAAAAGGAAAAACAAACATGCATTGAGAGTCACCGAAACGATGACCAATGATGGGGAAAAACAAGAAAACTAATGCGACACTAATAAAAGATGAATGATGGACCAAACCAACACTTTTAAAAGCTAATATACATTAACATGAAAACAACCATAGCCCCATGGGTTAGCTCAACTGGTCAAATAAGTGCCTCACCGTTCGAGAGGTCACAGGGTCAATTCTCCCCAAAATCCTTGGGGTTAGGCCTAGCTATTGGCCACGGGGCTTGATACCATTGATCAATCTCAGATATTTCCATGGATGTAACGACCACCTAGTGATCGCGGCTATCCGTGAACCACCAAAAACAAAAAAGAAGAAGAAGAAGACAACAACCATGAAAAGAAACAATCAAAACAACACTCACAGAAGCCAAGTGACAAAAGACAACAAAAGCAAAACTCCTCGGAAAAGCGCCGCAAAGTCCACCAAAAGCTCCTTCATCTCCTTGGGAATGCTAGAGCTCCAAGATCGAATGTACAAGTGAGCTCTAGGTGCATCCATTATATAGATCTAAACCGATTAGGTTGACATGCATGCCTAAAATCAAGGAAAAAGTGACATTTAGCAAATATAGTAAGTGTGCCACGTTCGGGAAACTAATTAATGACTCACTATTTTCTAGAGATGATTTTTTATTTTTCACGAAACTTGCATGCACACTACCAAGAAGGATTGCACAATTCCCAAGGATTGGGAAACTGATTGACTGAGTGCATTGCATGATTTCTAAGCTGATGAGATGCTTTGTGCAGTTTCCATCATCAAGGCTTGGATTCCATCTATAATTGCACAGTTTTCATGCTCAATGCTAGCCTTCCAAGAAGAATTGTGCAGTTTCTGGAGGCAAGGTCTACCTTCCTTCCAAGATCGTGCAGTTTTTGGAAGCAAGCCCAACAATGATGCAAGGTCAAGTCAAAAGTTAGCTTGTTTTTTAAAGATATCAAGCCAAGATTAGTACATCACAAGCAGAAATGAAAAGATAATTCCTTTATCATAACATGAATCCTTGAAGACAGTAAAAGATAAGGTCATGTGGACAAAGGGAAGGCTCCAAAATCAAAGCATGGGAAAAATTTTGGAGGGTGGTTGTAGCAGCTACAACACTTGGCGACACACTGGTAGAACTCCAACTCTCTATATGGGTCTTATCTCATGCAAAACAGGTCTAACTCTTCAGAAAGTATTGTTCAATTCATTGATCTCCCTATCTTCTTCACTTAGCTTGAGTTAAATATATAGTCCAGCCATTCTCTTCATCAGCGACACACTTAACCAAGCTAAGTCAAAATCAATTATTTCGATTGGGTATGAGGAGTATATAGGTATAGAAGTGAAAATATTGTCAGAGTTTTAGTTTTCATCTTTGGTGTTGCTTTGCTGCTAGTAGGCCTTGATAGTACGTTGATGGAGTCACTTCAGGGACACGAACATTGCTCTACTGCCAATGAGCCTGGACAGTACCCCGACAGAGTTGCTTGCTTTGCCTCTCTACACAGGAAGCCTTTCTCTTCTTTCACCTTTTATTATTATTTTTTTCTTTTTTGTATTTTGTTCAAAAAATTGTGCATAAGAACTTATTGATTTCATGGGGCAGAAGAGGGATCCCGACTTATTGAGAGCAAAAGAGGCTGTCCCTTCAAAGAAGGATATTTATATACCTTTGACATCCTTGTTGAAGTTTCCTCCCCTCCTTACTCTACTCTATTTAGTTGACAAGGAATCAAAAATTATAAAATACCGATTAGAGTAGGTGGTACTAGTTATAGATTCAAGCATCGTGATGCCACTATGGTTTTATATGAAAGAACACATTTCCCATTAGAGTATCATCAGAGATTCATGCAAAGATAGGGAACAAATATATAACCAAGTGTTTACAATAGCACAAATTCCTCCCGAACTTTACCATGCTTGCTTTGAAAACCAAACATGGTCTCATGCGGAAGCTATCCTATGACTGGAAAGAAAAGAAAAGATTGGGGTAGAAAGTAAATCAAAACAAAACAAAACAAAACAAAGAAAACAACAAACTACCCCTACTCCTACACTAACCGAGAATAGGCCAGGCTCACGTAAATGAAACTTCCAGTGTAACCACCAATGCATCGGTTGGCCTATATAGGCGAGGAAATGTACATCAAGAAAGATATTCAAAAATAACAACACACAAGAAAGATAAAGTGATACATACAATAACATTTGAAGTTGGAAACTACACACAAAGAAATACAAAAGAAAAGCGCATGAAAAAAACTTTGCAGAAGCATTATGGTGTTTGAACACACTGCGCCAATATGACATGCAAGAACAATATTTCAAACTTCCAAACTGGGTGAACATAAAGAAAGAAGAAAACTTATGTTTCGCAATGGAGCTCATCAAGGATGACTCCTCCAAAGATTGAGCGATAAGATCATGTAAAACAGATGGAGGATGCGAAAATTATGGATGTATGGATTATCAATTTGCACGAAGGAGTGATGAGGAGCCTTGAAATATATTAGACTATACTTATCAAGACTAGAACTGGCCTCAAGACTGTGAGAACCTAACATAACCATTAGCTTAGGCTGAAGTGCCTTGATAGCTTGCAGAAGTTCCGAAACATCATAAGGTAAATCATCAAAAACTAGTGGCTTAGAAATATCAACAACAGAAAAATCAGAGTCGCGACCATATCAATCAATGAAAAGATCACAAAAGTCATGATTAGAAAGTTCAAGATAAAAAATAGAGGCATCCTCATGATCTAATGAATCATAAAGAGGGGAAGATTGAAAACAATAAATTTCACCCTACAATTCTTTACAATGATCAGATGATGGATTGGAGAGATCAAGAAGTGAAGATTTTTCCTCTTTGGAATTGGATGTAAAATTGACGTTCCACGAGTTCTGAGTGTGATTAAAAATAACATTATAAACAATTTATTCTTTGGAAGATTCAACAAGGATGACAAAATCATGGAACATGTCAAGATAACGAGGGAGAGGTGTGGAAGGAGAAAAATCAACCTTCATCACATATTCTTGTTAAAAAATAAACTCCCACACATAGTCATCATAAATGATATCGCAAGTTTGCTTCTCAACGCTAACTCCATCCTGAACTTGATCCTCATGAACACCAACAAAAACAGTTGAATCAGGTGAACCAAACAACTCACAATTAGGAGGACCAAATGAATCAATGGATGGAGGGCGCGGAGATAGAAAATCATCACAAACATCAGATTCACAGTCCAATCCTGTGCTAAAATTTTGAGTATGTGGGGTGGGAGAAGATGGCGGTAATCAGTGGATGAACTCTCAAGTTATCCCACCTCAACCTACAAAAATGTAGTTGTTTGATGAGGGGAAGACGAAGGGTCACCTGGAACAATAAATTCCTTCATCATGGATTTAGGAGTTGCATAACTAAGGTATGTTGGGAGTCTTTAGAAAGACTCGTATTCTTGTGGATCCATCGAAATATGAACAAGAAACTCGAGCTTCTCTTTCATTAAATTCCAATTGATATCATATTCAGAAAATTCAAAACAAAAATGAATGAAATGATCATGAAAATCATTAAGAGATTCATCAAGTGCTTTTCGCAATCACATGATTTTCTTGAAAAAAAATATATAATCATATCAAAGTCACGGTAAATCTTCTTAACAAGATATTCGAAAGAGTGAATGGAAGCGACTAGAAATGTGTAACACCATTCCTTTATGCACACTTCGAACTTGAGGACAAACAACCTGCACACATTATCTTCACAATGAATATTATGTTTAGTGCAAAATTCAAAAAAATGAGCGGTGTGCTTGAGAATGGTTGTTCCACCATCACCATCGAATTTCAGATTTGACACGTCATTGATTATTCCTATGGACATTTTAAGATTTGCAATTCTTCAAAAACATGTCAGGGTTAAGATATGGGAAGAAGCCATTAAAGATACGGGAAGTTAAAACAGACTTCATGGGCTTAGCTTGTCATCTGGCCCTCCTTCTAGCACCAGAAATGTTGATGGTGCTGGACCCACCAACATTTAGGGTATCTCCCCTATATGAAGCACCAATTAGACCTCACATTGTTTGGTGTAGGAGTCCCATCCTGAATACGGCTTGGTTTCCGATGCAGTGGGTTTTAATGATGTGCCTTGGCTGTAATAACACAAAGAGTGGTGTCTGGTGACTTTGGTGGGAACAAATGTATGACTCTATGGAAGGTCAAGTGCAATTCATGAAGGTTATAACACACAAAGGGGAAGTGAGTGAGTCCCTTAGAAGCCTATAATAGTATGTTACTTGGAATGAACATGCGAGCATAAAGACATCACAAGCTAGCCTGCAAAATAGTTCACAAGTTAATTGTGATGGAAAAATACAACAACACACATTCAACAAGATTCATGCCAATGTAAACAAAATAGTTCATAAGAACAAGCGTAAGTGAAATAACATATATTGCTGTTAGGTCCCTATAATACTAGTGATTCCCCCATTACTATTGTCGTTGTATCCCTTATTGTTATTGTTGTGCCCTTATTGTCCCCATATTGTTATTATTGTGCCCCATAGAATCCCACTATTATTATTTTTGTGCCTATATATTATTATTGTTAGGTTGGCTTGGTTATATTGTGATCCCTTAGACTCCTATATATAGAAAGGAGGTTTCTTCATTTGAAACATCCAAGAATTGTTCATTTGTGTAATGTAAAGGAGGTTGTCCCCTCGAAGAGGTTGAATTCTAAGGTGTTGATCTATCTTTTCTATCTTTTTTGTGAGCTGGTTTCATAACATTTGGTATCAGAGCTTTGGATTCTAGGGTTTCACTACTCTAAACAGGTTCAAGCAGTGGAAGATCACATTGAGCATCAACAACAAGTTCTCCAACTCTTAAAGGATAACCTCACCTTGCCGCAGAATAGAATGAAACATCAAGTAGATCAACAATATTGCTAGAACTTGATGAGGAAGGAAAAATCATATTGGAACCAAAAGTAGTCAAAGAAACAAGAACTCAACAACTACAAAATCGATCAATTTCAGAGTATCTCATCAAGTGGAAGAACTTACCCATTGAAGATTCCACATGGGAGGATGAGAATTTTATACAAAAGCATCCAGAACTACTCAAGCGTTGAGGACAACACTTTTTTGAAGGAGAGGGGCATGTTAGGTCCCTATAATACTAGTGATTCCCCATTACTATTGTCGTTGTATCCCTTATTGTTATTGTTGTGCCCCTATTGTCCCCATATTGTTATTATTGTGCCCCATAGAATCCCACTATTATTATTTTTGTGCCTTTATATTATTATTGTTAGGTCGACTTGGTTATATTGTGACCCCTTAGACTCCTATATATAGACAAGAGGTTTTGTCATTTTAAACATCCAAGAATTGTTCATTTGTGTAATCTAAAGGAGGTTGCCCCCTCAAAGAGGTTGAATTCTAAGGTGTTGATCTATCTTTTCTATCTTTTTTGTGAGCTGGTTTCATAACAATTGCGAACATAACAAGAATAGTCATACTATATTCACAACATATGTATGAAAACATGTCTGCTCCGAGCTTTTATTAAAGTCAAAGTTCCAATTATACATATACCATTGACAAACCACTAGTCCCAATAGTGGAACATGAAGTCGACACCTGCTCCTCCAAAGAAAGATACTCCCTTTATGATATGAAGAAGCCAAGGCTCTCACAAACTCCCTGTTGAGCCCTAAAACTACACGTCTCCTACACACTTTTCTAGATTTTTTCCCCTCACCTGGACCTCATAAGCTATCAAAAATCATTGCATATTGATTCTAAAAGAGCATTGAAATGGTTTTCTAACTATGTTTTTGTGTTTGCTGTTTGACTTAGATTTTGCTCATGAGTTGTGGAATGCAGCCACTTTCCGCAGCTGTTTTTGTTAATCTCTAGGTTGCAGGTGTCATCAGGAAAAACAAGGCACGTGGGCAAGTTAAGAATGACCTGGACATGGATCAGGTCCTATTGGTTTAATCATATTCATTAAGGAAAGCCGTGGTCAACGGTGGTCAAATGGTGGTCTAACGAAGGAGTCCTATGGCAACTGGACTCTATTTTCAAACACGTGAAGGATTCGTGGCCGTTCCTAGATCCCTGGGGTCATGTTGACACCTATAGACTGCCCCACGATGTGAATCCAACAGCCACTTTTGATAGATTGAATAATCTCGGCAACCATTATGCTAAACTCATGGACACTATCCTTTTACGTGTCCCCTGTTGAAGTAGTTTCATAAGAAAACAGTTATGTAATTTTCCCTATAAATAGTGTGTTTGCATATGCATAGAACTAGTTTTTAGTTTTTGCTATCGTTTTGCTGTTAGTCTTTGTACTGTGCCGTGAACTAGTCTTGCTGCTGTAACTGGTTTTGAAATATAAAGAAGACTCTATTTCTATATGACTGCGTGAGCATAATTCTAGACTAATAGCCTATTGACCAAGGCCGTGCAGAGGGCCCCTGCATGCTGAGGTTTTGTTTTCCTTATTGCTGTAAAGATTTTATGTAGTGTTTCCTTATTTCCATTGCACATATTTCATAGTTATCCACCTGTGTATATTTCATTTGTTATGGTATTAACATTTCATTCTTGTACATGATTTTTCAAGCTTTGTATATTGTTGCTAACACTGATTAGTGTGTGTGTCTCAGGATAGAGTAGGCTCAGGCATTTTCATACAATTTTTGCAATAACTAGTGACATGGGATTTGCCTCTCTGCTGACTTTGCTTTTCTTAGTTTTTTTTAATTCCAGTTGTGCTTTGATTTTAGTCTTATTCACTTGCTTTATTAGTTAGTTTAGATATCAAACTGCTCATATCATTGACGTTATCTCCTAAAGCCATAGCTTAGACTACATGGCGAGCTATCGGACTATGAATGATGTGATTTGATTTTAGTTTTACTTTTCTGCAATTAGATATCAAACTGCTCATGTCATTGACGCTATCTCCTAAAGCCATAGCTTAGACTACATGGCGAGGTATTGGATTATGAATGATGTGATTTGATTTTAGCTTTACTTTTCTGCAATTAGATATCAAACTGCTCATATCATTGACGTTATCTCCTAAAGACATAGCTTAGACTACATGGCGAGCTATCGGACTATGAATGAAGTGAATTTTCTTTACTTTTATTAGTTTGCAGTTTTTGATTTGTTGAGTGCAGTAGCTTAACTCATTTTTCTTTCTGTATTTAGATAAGCAGTAGAGATAATGGTTTCATGATCAGTAGTTCATTATTTGTTTGATTTGAATAGCAGCACATTTTCATTCTTGTTCAAGTATTAATTTCATCACTAGTATGTTTTAAGACCCTCTAGAGTGTTAAGTTCTGGAAATCATTATAGAGGACATAATTGTCTTAAAATCTATATCCATACTTGCCTTCTAGAGTATTCTTAAAACTCAGAGATAGGATTTCCATTCACATTAGGAGATAAACGAAGATTAAAAAAAACCCCAAAACAAAATAAAAATCGAAAACAACAAAAAGTAAGAAAGAGGTTGTCTTGCACACATAGTGCGCCACACTTCATCAGTTTATGACTCCCGGATTGATAATTAATGTAGCAATTTAGGACTTACTAAATTGACTAAACATTTTAGCACCGTTGTCGGGGAAGTGTAACTAGGTAGCCAATCTATTACAAAAAAAACAAAAAGAAAAAAATAAAGGAAAATTGATAACTTCTTGAAGTATGCTCTCCTCTTGCGCCTAGTGTGATTTGGAGGATCAGAAAAGAGAGTTATTAGTTCAATAATTTCTCGATTATGCTCTCTTCTTGCACCTAGTGTGATCTGGAAGATCAGAAAGAGAATTATTAGCCCGACTTGAAAGAAAAATAAAAAATAAAAAAATGACATGCATAGAGCAAGAGATTCTAGGGGAAGGTTTATAGCTAGGGCCAAGAGTTCGATTTTCACAACTCCAACTACTTTAAGGCATAGACAAGATTCACCCCATCTACTCCCAGCCTTAGGATTCCTAGAATTCAAGGAGCAGCAGCTGAATTAGAGGATTCTCCCACACTATCTACTAAATCTGATCTAGGAGAAGAACCTTTCTTCACTTCTACAGGGGAGCATATTGTAATCAAAGAAGTAGAATCACTTGAAGAAGAAGGAAAGGGAGAAACTCTCTCTCATCCACCCTTGATAGAAGAACCATAAGACTCTGGGGAAACTATCATGATGGAGGAAGTAGTAGATGGATTGGAGGAGGGGGTAGAGGTAGAGGAAGAGGAAATAATGGAGGCAACAATGGTGGAGGTAGAGGTAATAATGAAGGAAATAGGGAAGGAGATAACTCATTTGGATTCCCTATAGTTGATGAGGAAACCCATACAACAATGAAAAATATTTCACCATCTGTCCTCCAAAACTTTTTTGGGTTGCGAAGTGAGGACCCTGAAACATTTCTATTTGAGTTTGAAGTCGTGTGCCGAACCTATGACTATATGGAAGACTCTCAAAAACTCAAACTGTTTCCTTCAACATTGAAGGGAGTCGCTTTGAAATGGTTCATGGAATTAGTCACCCAATCTATTAGGACTTGGAATGATATGAAACAAACATTTTTGGATAAATACCTAGACTATTGTATGCCCACCAATCATAAGGATGAGGTATTCAAAATGATGCAAAAAGAAGATGAAAACTTGGAGGATTTACTTGAAAGATTTCAATACAACTTAAAGAGAGCAAAAATGAGTAAGTTAGACGAGGAAACCTTGAAAGCCCTTCTATTGAAAGCCATTAGAGATGAATGGATAGATATTTTAAACATGATGGGGAAGGGAGACATTTCTCAACTTCCACTTGGTGACATAGTAGAACTATGTGTCCATCTCTCGAGGGGAAAATCTAAAACAGGAAAAGGGCCTAGAGATCCTTCTCTTATTAGAGCAAACAAATCTGCAACTGGATCAATAAGTAGGGCAGAGATTGGCAATATGCTTGATGAGTTCAAAATTGATATTCTAGGGAGCCTTAGTGAACAAATAGATACCCTTAAAATATAAAATAAGCAGAAAACAGAAGCTGATGCCTTGGCCATCTTTTGTCCAAAATGTAGGAAGAAACATGCTCTAAGGGAATGCCCCTTGGATGCAAAAGTTGTAGAAACATGTATGATTTACTCAGAAAGTCATGAAACCAAGGATTATCTTTCAATTCTTGGGCTCAAAGCTGTCTTTCAAGAAGATCCAAATTTAGTAGAATCCCTTTGTTTTGTTTCAAGAAGACCTTGGCAGGGGCAACAAAACCAAGGATTTAACAACCCTATGAACTTTCAGCCCCCGCCAAATTGGAATTCTTGGCAACAACCTTGGCCCCAACATCAAAATCCATATCAATCATGGGCACAAGGGATGCAAAATCCTTATGGGAGATTTGCTCAATTTTATCAATATCCTCCATCTTTTCAAAATCAACAAAATCCACAACTTCCAAATCAAAACCCACAACTTTCATTGCCATTTCCACAACAATAACCTTCTCAATAAAATCCAAATCCTCAACTCTTACTTCCATTTCAACAAAAGACAAATCAACTACCAGCCCAGCCATTGCCAAATCCTAACAACAAAAATCCTCAGAATGCTTACATGGTAGAAGGACAACAATTTCCTACCCATATGATTGTCCCTCTTAATGATGTTCAACTCAGGTCTGGTAGAGTTTTAGAAAAACCTTCTATAGATATTCAAGAGCAAGGTACTTCTGAGGAGGATTCTCTTAAAGTCAATAAAGGTTCTAAGGAAGCATTTCTTCAAAACCCAAACACTCAAAAAGAAAAATAAAAAGAAGAAGAGTCAACCCCCACAACTCCTATAGTTGAGCAACCTGCATCTTCATCCACACCTCCTTTCCCTGAAAGATTACAAATTGACAAAGGAGTGGAAAAACAAATCTTGTTTCCTAACTATGATTTTCTAGATGAATTAAAGAATGTCTGTATCAAGTTTCCCTTGCTACAAGCCATTAGAGAAATTTCTATTCTAGCAAAAACAATAAAGGAGTTGAGTCTTAAAAGACTAGGAAGGAAACCAAGAGATACAAGAAGAATCCACCTGGTAGGAAAAATTGCAGATATCGTGATGGGAAAAATTACCATGCAGAAGTATGTAGATCCAGGTAGTCCAGTTGTCAAGACACATATAAATGGGATAGAAATTCCAAACACTTTGATTGACTTAGGGGCTGCTGTTACACAAAAATATCGTCACCTTGATTATTTGCAGTCAATATGGGTCTATCATCACTTGTACTGTCCTCCTAAGCAAGTCTCAGACCTCAGCTCTTCAAAATAAGCTTTGGAAATGAGAGAAAGACATCAAAAAACAATGTAACTCT
>APFE031169855.1:130435-147924 GCA_000404065.3 Pinus taeda
CAACACATTTTCATTCTTGTTCAAGTATTAATTTCATCACTAGTATGTTTTAAGACCCTCTGAAGTGTTAAGTTCTGGAAATCATTATAGAGGACATAATTGTCTTAAAATCTATATCCATACTTGCCTTCTAGAGTATTCTTAAAACTCATGGATAGGATTTCCATTCACATTAGGAGATAAATGAAGATAAAAAAAAAAAAAAACCCAAAACAAAATAAAAATCGAAAACAACAAAAAGTAAGAAAGAGGTTGTCTTGCACATATAGTGCGCCACACTTCATCAATTTACGACTCCCGGATTGATAATTAATGTAGCAATTTAGGACTTACTAAATTAACTAAACACTCCCAAGCTCCTGATTCTAAGCTAAAACCCTAGCCAAAAGCATGGCTCCCCAAAAGCCCTTTACATGAGTTATGAGGGTCTATTTATAACAAAAGGGGTGACTATTCACTTCCCCTTATGACTCTTGGAATTCCCTCATGACTCTTCAACCTCTTTACAAGATGTCTCTTTACATTCATTACATCATGACTCTTCACATTCCAAAATTGACACTTGGAATTCCACTTACAAATTAATTACAAAATAATATTATACTACACTCATACCCATATAAGACAAAATTGGGTAGAGCCAATTAGACAACCTAATAAGACAAAATAGTTAAGCTTGAGTTTGGGCAAGCTCCAGCTCAGTAACTTCCACTTGATGTTTCTTGGTTACATAGCAGTTCCAAGCTTTGTACTGCACGATGACATCTCCAAACTGTGTGATGGTGTTAGGATGGAAGCAGACTCTTGCTTCTATGGCATCCGGGTACACTGATTTGGAACCGGTTTGTGTTTCCTTCTTGAGTAGGAGCAACATCGTATTGATTTGGATAGGGCCACCAATATACTTATGTATATTCTGTCTGTTTACTTCAATATATTCTATGATGGTGATTTGTCTCAAATGTTCCAAGTATTCTCCACTCTCCTGCCTAACCTGATTCCTACGTTTGGTCTCCGTGAGTGAGTCGACTGATGGGATCCTGTGTGATTTCACCAAGAAGTCCAGGTTGTTGTACAATTGTGCATATGAGGCATGAGTGTTGGAAATGAATGAGGCGGGCTGTTCTTTATTTTGGATGAGCATCTGAACCTTTTCTTTCTCCAAATCTACCTCTTGCCTTGCCTTCTTTCCAAATTCAAGCAGTGCCCCTTTGTATTGCATTGACCCCTCATGCACGACAACAATGGTTGATTTAACAGCCTTGAGGGTTTGGATATTATATTTACATTTTTGTTGCAACCATGCAAGTGGAAAACTACCCTATGCATGATAACAAGCTCCTCATAAAGATTCTGCATGGTCTCTCTCAGTGTTGATATTTCATCAAGTATCACCGTGTTTAGTTCTTCGAGATAGACCTGTGCGGGAGTTGAATTTTGTAGCTCTACTCAGAGTTGTTCAAACTCTTGCCTAGCAGTCTACAATTTCTTTGCCAATTGTTTGTTCTTGGCCATCAACTAGTCTGTGTTTGACTTTGTAGCGCCTACGAAGGCCAAGTTGGCTCCAACAACGACACCTGGATTTATTCTTGTGTCTGTCACGATCACCCTTTCTTTGATGAATGCAGGAGATGTAAGGTCATCCAATAAATGTTTCTTCCTTGGTTGTACAATATTTTTTTGAAACTCGTCATATGTCAAATTCTGTGTGTCCATAACTAGACCATCATCAAGAGGAACAATTTCCTCTTCCTCGCTTGGAGCTTGCTCTGTTAGAGGATGGGAAGACTAAATGGTGACCAGCTTTGTACTTGGCATCAGGTCAACATCTTGATTTTGCAGATCTGGTTCCTCCTCTATGTCTTGGATCTCAATTAACTCCTTAATCTCTTGGAAGAGCTCTTTTTTCTGCATATAGTTTCTCTCCTCTTCTAGTTGTCGATTTTGTTCTTGTTCTTCAACTTGTTTTCATGCGACTTATTCTTCTTCTACTCTTCACCTTTCTTCTTCTTTTTTCTGCTTTTTCCTTTCTTCCTCCAATCTCTTCTGCTCTCATTCTTTCCTCTACTTCTATTTTTCTTCCTGCATCCTTTGTTTCCTCTTCTTCTCTACTTTTATGGCCACTTTAAGTATGATTGGATCTGCTTTCATCTTGCGACTTCACTCTCCCCTGGACTATGCATAAATTTCGTCTTTCCCTTCGTGTGCACTGGGTTGCGCTCTTCTGCTAGTACTACCTCTGGAGTGATCTCTTTCTGCAGAGTAATCTGCGATGTTCCAATGAAGTTGATTGGTTCGCAGGAATTGGAGGCATTATAACAATTCTTCCATGGTTCCTCCTCCAGCCAATGAAAGGTCTCACTTAGCCACTAGAAATGAATCCTCGTACAGTGGTCTCTACAAACATTATAGGGATCATACAAATTGAAGTCTAGAGTACTGAATGCAAACTCTTCTATTGCCTTTCATTCGGTATCCGTGACTTTTAGATTCTTGATCTCATACAATCTGATTTGTATAAGAAGAGTTGGCCAAGGTGCTTTCTTATTCCTCTGCAAAGCTACTGACAACCCTATGGAGAGATGATATGCAACTTCTTGCATGACTAACTTATTCGTGGCATACCTCGATAAAAGATGCAAATACTTCTACCCCCCGAACACCCTAAGGAAAGTGCCATCTGGTGAGGAAAACCAATCTGCTATCTCCGACACTGCTTCCATTACCCCACGTGACATGCAAGTTGGCTCTTCCTCAGAGATCAACTTGTACAACGGAATGAGGAACTGACCAGTCAACTTTTCCATTATTCCTCTATGGTTTCCTTCCAAAGCAGCTTGCAATGAATGTGAACGATAGGTTCTCGTGATGTCCAAGTCTAATTTATGCTAGGGAATGCATTGTGTGTGCAGATTGCATCTAGTAGATATGCAGACATGTAAAATCTATTTTCTTTCCCTTGGGGGGACTAAGGGCATTAGATACATTGTAACACCCTCCTCCCACATCTACCTAAGTCACCGACCAACCAGGGTAAATATGTGACGAAAGGCTAATATGATGGGATTCAACCTCCTATGTGACCTTAAGGAAGTGGAATTGATAGAAACACAACATGCAAACCTTTCACATCAGCTACAGGACTCCCAGGAACCATCCCAACCACTCAGGTAACTAGCCCCTAGGCCTCACTGAGTTTTTAGATGAATTAACCCGCAGACGCTCCCATGATATGGGCATGAATACATCCAAAAGGCTTTGGATGCTCCCATAGCATGATATGCCAGTGTCCAGGGACTATTTTTCTAAGTGATGTGCTAGCATCCCTGGGATTTGAGCCACTTTTTTAGGCCCAAAGCCCAGGTCATTGCCCAGAACTAAATGACAACTTTAGAATAGAAAGATAACAAGGGAATGATGATGCAAATGTAATTACTTGAACAAGGGCTTGAATGGACCCCTACTAGCCATGACATCCATTTCGTCAAACATATCACAAATATGTAATCTATAGGTGTAAACAATAGATTTAAGCATAGGAGTCTCATACTTATTTGAGAATCACTGAAGCATTGTTCCCTTATATCATTATCTACATTATCATATATTAGTTCATAGATACATTGTTAATTCATTTACAAATCAAAACATGAGGAGAGCCATTCATCATCACTGCCATAATACATTCTTATAACTAACATAATAACAACATAAATATCAAGGATATCACAGCCATATCATCCACATATAAACCAGTACAATACTCATCAAATAACAAGGAGAAATAACTTCATATTAATGATGTAAAGGCCAACCTAGTATGGGATTATCATGTTCCACCTAAACATATACATGGCTGATCCAAATCTCTCTTCATCCAATCACCCCCGTGCCATATTCCAAGCATGAACGTGGGATCTCATAAACACATCAAACAAAACTATCTAGGGGTTCTAGAGGCCAAACCACCTCAACCCATCAACAGTGATTCCACCTCATGGTCGAACATCACAAACCATCACCAGATTGGTCTCTACCCAAGCCTTCTCGGGCTCTAGAGCATTTGTTCCAACCAAGGCTTCTAAGACTAGTAACTCAACCCACAGTCATCGTCGGGCTTCCAGATTGTTTGTCCAACTAGAGCTTCCAGGACTAGTAACTCAAGCCACCAAGGGCTTCCAAAGTGCTTTACCAACCAAGTCTTCCATGACTAGTAACTCAACCTAAGCTGTTACAGGGCTTCTAGATTGTTTGTCCAACCATGGTTTCTAAGAACTAGTAACTCAACTCGAGCTAAAGGAAACATGAGAACCAACCAGAAAAACAAAGAAATAAACCCGCAATACCATGGCTATCTAGGAAATGGAAAGGCTAGGAAAATTCATTGTCAATCCAGGCAATCCTCCATGCCAATCACAAATCATAACCAAGAAACCACATGCATGCAAAAACTAGCAAGGAAACCATACATGCAACTCAATACCTGCAAAGAAATCCAGTTGTAGCTACTGATCCTGCTCTCCCTTGCGTGATATTTGCTTCCCTTTTCCTTCTTGCTCCAAATCCCAAGTATGCCACACTCCTCCAAAAGTGCTCCAAGAAACTACAAGTGTCCAAGAGTATGAGAGAGAGAGAGAGAGAGTAGAAGAGAACTCCACTAAAAGTCATCAAAAGCTTGAGAAGAATATTGCCAGCTAGTCCTCATAAGCCTTTTTATCAATGAGGCCTCTATTTTATTCATTTTCCATTATTTTCCTTCATTTTTCTCCTCACATGCAACCTGTGACCCGTGACCTTCCTTTTCTCTTAATTTCCATTAGTTTCATAAATAAAATGCCAATAAATGCCTCATGCCTTTCCAAAGCCTTAACCATTTCCTTTGCCTATTTCCTTAGCCATAATAACCGAAATGAACAACCATTAGGATGTTTTTCCCACCATTTAGCTTGGAATATGTGTCCCATCAACCGTGGTCTTATATTTTTTCATTGATTTTTTAACCAGGTTTGTTACATACATGGATCCCTAGCCGTTGAGTCAACAAGTCTAACCAGTTGAATGGTTACCTTCATTCACAGCCTGGTTTAGTAAGAATTCCCACCCTTCAGGGAAGGTCTCAGTGCTCTACTCACCATAGATTCTGCAACATAATACTATCAAGAGTTGATAGGCCCTCCTGAGATATTTTTTCTTGTAGGTATTGGTGGGTGTGTGACGGAACTTTTTTGGCTCTTTCACCCAAACCTTCAACAATATCCTTGGTGCTCATTTAGCTAGTGGCAACATAAAATTAGGAATCCATGAGCAATTTTGGATCAAGAAAATGGTACATGACATGATAATTTGCAGCCATAAAAGAAGTAAGTCTATGTTCGGTGGCATTGTTCAAAGTCATAGTATTTTGATCTATATGAGAAACTATCTAGCTGACAACGTCTGCACATGGGAATGTCGGATACCTGCATGCAACCTTATGTAACCCTGACTTTTGGACATTAATGTACACCTATCAGTCTTCAATGCCAACTTTGAAGCTTCTTGTTCAGAATGCTTCGTTCACTTTCTTCCATGTGATATCTGATTCCTTTTCTATGAATAGTTGAGTATATATGTAAACTGACAAGTTCATTAGCCTATTCTCAACTGCCTCCTTGGTGTTGCTCTCTATGGTTTCCTTTGAAGAAGATCTCTTTGGTTATGCCAGTGACTGATGAAGAGAAGTGCTCAAAAACTACAATACTTGTAGGAGGAAAATGCACTCATGGAAAGGACAAATTAGATTCAACAAATACACTTATAAAGCAAGATTATAGCAGAAACCAGTGGACTGACTAGGAAATTGCACAATTCTTGAGGTGAAGGAGGGAGATTGGTTGCTTGAATTGCACATTGCACATTCTTAGTAGTTAGTGGTGCAGCCTAAGGCTAGAGACTATGAAATGCACAGTTATGCCTGGGTAGACTGAGGTGGAGACTACGTATTGTGTAGTCTTAGTGGCCAAGGGTTAGGATAGAGCCATGGAACTGTGCAATTTTCTATTGGGCCATCCAGGTACTACACATTGCATAGTATCATAGGCCAAGTTGATAGCTTGAGTCTTGGACTTGTGTAATTCCAAACTAGACAAGGAAAACACTGACCAAGGGATGAGTAGATCTACCCAATAAGAGTGTGGGAAACAAACAGATCTGAGTGATGGTGTAAGTTCAAAGTGTAGATATGACTAAGGATAAATGGATCAATGCAAATCAAGTGCAGAATATCAACATGAAAAAGGGAAAACAAACATGCATGGAGAGTCACCGAAACGACGACCATTAATGGGCAAAAACAAGAAAACTAATGTGACACTTGTAAAAGGCGAATTACAGACCAAACAAACACTTGTAAAAGATAATATACATTAAAACGCTAGCAACCATGAAAATAAACACGTAAAACAACACTCGCAAAAGCCAAATGACAAAAAGCAACAAAAGATGACAAACGCAAAAATCACCGAGAAAAGCGCTGCAAAATCCACCGAAGGCTCCTTGATATCCTTGGGAATGTTAGAGCTCCAAGATCAAATGTACAAATGAGCTCTAGGGGTGTCCATTATATAGATCTAGACCAATTAGAGTTTATGACATGCATGCCTAAAATCAAGGAAAAAGAGACACTTGGCAGAAATTTCCAAAAATAGTAAGTGTAACATTCAGGAAACTAATTAATGACTCCCTATTTTCTAGGGATACTTTTTTTCTTTTTCAGGAAAATTGTGTGCACACCCCTAAGAAGGATTGTGCAATTCTCGAGGACTGGGCAATTTCTTGACTCAATGCATTGTGCAGTTTCTGAGTTGATGAGATGGTTTGCGCAGTTTCCATCATCAAGGTTGGGATGCCATCCAAAATTATGTAGTTTTCATGCTCAAGGCTAGCTTTCCAAGAAGAATTTCATAGTTTTTGGAGGCAAGGTTGGTCTTCTTCCAATGCCTTCCAAGATTGTGCAATGTCAAGTCAGAAGTTAGCTTGTGTTTGGAAGATATCAAGCCAAAATTAGTACATCATAAGAAAAGCATGAAAAGATAAGTCCTTTATCATAGCATGAATATTTTACGACAATAAAAGATAAGTTCCTGTGGACATAAGGAAGGCTCCAAAATCAAAGCATGGGAAAAGTTTTGGAGGGTGATTGTAGTAGCTACAAAACAATGATAAAAAGGCATCAGAGAAACAATTCACATCTTTTTTTTAGTTACGTTTTGGCTCTCTCCTTTCATTCTCTCTCTCATACACTCTGTCACACCTAGAGAATTCTTGAAGCACTTTAGAATCCATTTGGATTTGAAGAAAAGACAAGCAAGAAAAGGAAGGAAAAAGAATAAGCAAGGAGAAAGGTTGGATCAACAACTTTAGTAGGAAGATCTTGCAAGTAATAGGTTGCATGTGTGATTTCCTTGTTGGGATATGAATGCATGGTACATTCATTTGTTTATTTGGTTCATTTGTTGTCACTGGCATCAGTTTCGACTGGTTTGATAGCGGTTCAACCCTGCCTTGCCATTTCCTAGATATCCATGGTGTGATCGGATTCATTCTTGGTTGAGCTTTGGATTACCGGAAGGTTTTGGAACCAAGGGAGGTGGTCTCAAGAAAATATGAAGGGTTGGGGGTGGAGATGGTTTTCTCTAGGAAGCTCTCAATGGGTGGGTGCAGATAGGAAAACTCCTCAAGGTATGGTGAAGGAATTCTAAGGCATCCAAGCTTGGTTTGGTTTTATGATCTCGGGACTGGTTTAGGTGAGATCACAGTAGCTTGAGGGTGGAGGTTGTTTAAAATTTGGATTCCTTGTTTAATTAAGTCTTGGTTTATCCCATAAGATCCCACATTCATGCTTGGAATATGGCATAGAGGTGATTGAATGAAAGAAATATTTGGTTCAACCCAATCTATGGTTGGGTGGTATATGGAAGTCCCTGACTTGGTTGTCTTTTTCATTTGTTAATCCAAGCTATTTTCTTCATTATTATTATGAGCACATATTTTGTCATTAAGTGATCTTATGGTTGTTTTTTCATGGTTTATATTCTGGTTATATGTTGGTTATAAGCATGGTTCTATGATGTGCTCTAGTTATGGCTCTTGTTCATGAATTGATAGTTTATTGAATGGTTAATGAATGCATGGGATAAAAAGTGTTTTTGAAGCTACTTGAGAGGGAATTAGACCTTCTTGGTGATTGTTAGATGAATTTCATAAGTTTATGATTGAATATGGATTCATGACCTATAACTTATATGTTTACCATATGTTTGACAAAATGTATATTGTGTACTAGGCAAGTTCTGTTGAAGATCTTGTTTGAGTTTTGAATGGTTAGCCTTTTAATCATGTTATTTATGTTTCTGGAAAGATAAAGGCAATTCTAGGCAATGGTCTGGATGCTTTCCTGAAAAGTGGCTCAGATCTCAGAATCACTGCAACAGAACTGGAGTTTTTGGGTCATAACCGCATGGAAGTAGGCCTATGCATGCGGTTGTGACCCCATAACCACATTGATGATGTGTTGTGGGTGTGTTTGGGGAGTTTCCTTGGTGAAAAGAGCTCCATCCTAGGGACTAGCCATCTGGATTGGTTTGCAGGCTCCTGAGTGGTTTGCAATCCCTGAGGGATGTCTATAAATTGTCAGTGTGACAACCCCACTTCCATAACTAGATCTTGGAGGTAAGGTCATATCATAGAGACACTTGTCTCATGTTTACCATGGTGAGCTTGTAGAAATGGGTAAATATGGGAGGAGGCGATTTCAGTTTTTTCATAAACATGGAAAACAACGCATTTGAAAAAACAACATAAAACTAATAACTATGGAGGAAGGAGAAATACTAAAGAGATATGATTAGATCAATGAAGCAACTTTCCATTTTGCTTCCTTATAAACAAATCAATCCATAGAATATGAGGATTATATAAAGAAAATGCTAGAACATATAATTCAAGTGGTTACTATGGAGGACAATTATATGCTAACACAACCTAGCAATGCCAAAGAATCTTGGGAGACCCTCATCCCTTTTGATGCTAACAAAGCCCGAAGCCTTGATGCATTCTCTGCCCATTTTTATGAAAAATTTTGGTATATCAGCAAAATAGAGTTGATCAGAATGATATCATATATCCATAGGTATTCAAGAATAGGGGAAGGAATGAATTTAACAATTTTGTCACTAGTCCTAAAAGAAACAAAGTCATTCACTTTCAACGAATTTCACCATATATATCACTGCAATGTTTCATACAACATTACTAAAATAATATCAAATGAGCTAAAACCTTTCCTTCCATGAGTAATTTCATAAAATCAAGGATGCTTTCTGCAAAAAGAAAAATCATGGATAATATTATAATTGTCCAAGGGGAAATACATTCAAGTAGAATTGGAGGAGAAAAAGGAATGATAATAAAATTGGACATGGCGAATGCCTTTGATTGGGTCTAGCATAGTTTTCTATTCAAATTTCTCCTACAAAATGGATTTAGTCCTCGTTTTATAGATTGGATCTCTACCCTCATCAACTCTCCATGGATTTCCATAATGGTTAATGGCAGATCAACAATATTTTTTCAGGCTCCTCATGGACTTTGACAATGATGCCCTCCTCAATCTTATATATCCTCATGGATGACTCATTCAAGAAGTTACATCATAGAGAAGGCTTGGATTTATTCGAAGTCTATCGATTGTTATAGGGGCTAAAAATATCAATAATGCACAATTTGATGATGATACTCTTCTAATGGGAGGGCCTTCAACAATAATAGCAACAAGATTCAATGAGATTTTGGAGCAATTTGTCCAATCCTTTGGAGGATTGATAAA
The DNA here is from genome assembly GCA_000404065.3 of Pinus taeda. Classification (NCBI taxonomy): domain Eukaryota; kingdom Viridiplantae; phylum Streptophyta; class Pinopsida; order Pinales; family Pinaceae; genus Pinus; species Pinus taeda. Next base: position 140,301 of record APFE031169855.1, read on the forward strand.
CAAAAGGAAAAGTATATTGATCACATGGAACACTAGTAGTAGTAGGAAAGCAATAGCACAACACATTTTACAGATTCTAGTCTAAGAAAAGTGATCCTAATTTCGATACCTTTGCATACCCATACGCCTAAAGTTCTTTCACCATCCCTCATTATAGCTAATATTGGAAGAATTTAAAGCAAATAGGGATCTCAATGGCTTAATCTAATAGGTTAGGTTCTTCTCAAAGCAATGTTATGGTCCTAGATTCAATGAAGGTCTAACACGCCAATGCTTAAGAACATAGAAAATTCCTTTGGTAAGATTGCAAATCAAATTCAAAAAAATATCATTTGGTGAACTGGGAAACTGTGAAGTTCCCTATAACCCATGGTGGCCTAGATGTGAAATACCCTTCCTTGATGAATCTTTCATTCAGAGGGAAATTTTTATGGAATTCAATTTCAAACAACATTAACTAGTGGAAGCAAGATTTGTACTTTAAATAATTTTCAGGAGAAATGAGACGTTGTCTAGATTAATCACCCCTTTCAAAGGTGGCTCTCAAATTTGAAGATTAATATTAGAATCCATACCCCTTCTTCAATCCTATCTTTCATGGGTCCCTGGAAATGGAAAGCATATTAATATATGGTAGGATAACATCCTAAGCAACCCTTTGATCAAGAACATCCCAACACTTTATCATCTTTGTGCCCAGTTTACAAGGGTAGGAAAGCAAAGTTGGTATAATATTTCCAATTGGTTCTTGGATGGTTCCTGGTATGGTTGAAACTTGAGATTCATTCCTACACACCTTAGGTTCCTCATCCATATCTTCCTCTCATATTTATCAATATGCACACCCACATCCAAATTTGAAGAAGATTCTAGGGGATGGGAGGGCTCCAATTACTTTCTGAAGTTGGGATGTGAACCTCAAATTTTTCCATATGGTCCTGTACCATCTTCATTATAATGTGTTGGGTATGTCTATTTTCTTTGCATGAATACTCCCATGCACTTTATGTTGCACTAGGTGTGGTGGGGGGGTCATAGGTGGGGTCAAGCATGTAGCACACCCAACACCCTTAATTTCATATTTAGCATTGTGGGGCATAAGTAGAACCAAACTTCAAGGTTTATTAAGAAGATGTGGTTATCAAATTTCATGTTTCTTCCATCAACTTAAGTCGTAATTCAAATATGACCATCATCTTCTGCTCGTTGAGATATTTCCAACAATATAAACTTTATCTCATTATGAGATTAGGCACAAAGTTATGCTTACTTGAAAATATTACCATTTTCAGGCCACATCAACATTCATACAAGCCATGTGGTGTCCCTTGGCCATGAGTCGCCCCCACATTGTCCCATTTTCTTGGTCCACCTATCATATGAGATCCCCTGCCATATATGTGTTTTCCATAAAATGTGCCTTTTCCCAATCTCCAAGGGTTCCAATATTCCGATAAGTTAGTTGGTTCAAAATGCCGATATCCCAATATGTTTAAAATCCTCTAATATGTAGATATGTCGATGTCCAACTCAACATGACAACTCATATATGTAACATCCAATTGCAATCCAACACGTGGTGAAAGATGATGTGTCCCCTGCCACCTAGCATTGCTAATATGTATACCAAAATACCAAGGTATCAGATTCTTTCCATGGTACAACTCTCACTAAAATTGTTAGGGTCCAACCCTAACCCCCTTATTTATGCAATAGCGTCGAGTCATAGTTATAGTTAGTTAAAGAGTCAATAAAGCCCATATTAATGATTGTAAGTGGTTAACCCGCATTTAAAGAAGGGACCACCGTTAGTTGCAAATGGGCCATGGTATTAGATAGATGGTATTAATAAGAACCATGGTACTGACCCATGGTATTGCATGTATGAATCCTATATAAAGGATAGAGACTCCCCGTGAGGAGTGTCGTGTCTTATTTTTTAATTGAGCCCAGCTCTATTGGAGGTTGCCCCCTCGAAGAGGCAAGTGAGCATTGCTTTCCTTTCTAAATAATAAAATACATGTTGTTATTTCTTATTGTTCTGTGTTCTGGGTATATTTATTCGTATATTTGGTATTCTGGTATCTTCTTGTAGGTCAAGAGCATAACAAGTAGTATCAGAGCACTTTCCAGGGCCAGTGGGATCTCCATTTTTAGCAGAATGTTTTTTTGGCTAGAGATGTGTTTCGACGTCTTTAAACCACGAGATCTGTAGTTGAGCGCATAAACCGCAGATTTGGGGAGGCATGCACACAGGAAATACAAGAGGTGGTCACACTCGTTGGACTCCCTTGTAACCTCTGTGGGTACCCCTTCGAGTAGTAGTGCATTACACAGAATCGTGTACTGACTATCTTCCAAGTACCCTCTGGGTATATCGAAAGCCCCCTAGGCTCTCTTGAAACCTCGCCATAGATAAACCGTCAGCCGTCTTGCTGCTACAGTACACCAAGAATAACACTCAAGGAGATTGCTTGCGCATATGATAGGGTAGTTGGGTTGTACAGCTAAGGGTACGGTTGATCCTCCTTGGTTAGTGCCTTGAAAGATTGGGCCGATTACTACTGTCATACCCTTATGTATATTGCGATCTGTAACACCTGACACTCCTTGAGACCATAGTTCCCTTGTCTCTCTCTAGATCATGCATCATCTTTGCCAGATCAGATCTAGCAGGTTGGGTTCTATTATAGCCGCAACAATCAGTTCTGCCATTCATATCTATCAGATCCACCATTCAGATCTATCAGATCTGCCAATCAGATCTATCAAATCCGCCATTCAGATCTAGTAGTTTGGGTTCTGTAGCAGTCGCAACAATCAGATCTGCCATTCAGATCTAGCAGTTTGGGTTTTGTAGCAGTCGCAACAATCAAATTCGTCATTCAGATCTAGCAACAAGGGTTTGATCACTGCCACATTCCTACTCATACTCTGTAGTTGAGTGTTTCGCCGACAGATCTGACTATTTGTGTGGCTCCTATACTTGGGCATGATTCTTGTAGGACATTGGGTAGAACTAACTTTTCTGGGAATCAACTACTGTAGTATTCCTAAGAGAGCAGTAAAACTCCTTTTGGAGTAAAAAAAAATAAAAATCAGGTCAACGCTTATAGGAGACTTAGCCCATAAGAATCAGGTCGACAGGCTGAGCAAGGTGGTACCATTCACTTGTCAACGTCAAAATTTTGGGTGGTCCCAATTTTTTTTCACATTAACAACAAGTGCACCGAATTTGTGCATGGTACAAATGAGAGCTCAAGCTATGGCCAATGAGAATATAGACACCCTTGAACAAAAGTTAGAGGCATTAATGAAGCAGATCCAGACCTTATATGACACAATCACAAAGGGCAAGTCGAGGGAACAATCTGAGGCATATGATTTTAATGAAAACCTTGAGGGTGAGTCTAGCCATTCTCTTCACTTCTATGGAAAACACCAATAGTCCCAGCCTCGACCACTCAAGCTAGACATGTATAAATTTGATGGCTCTCGTCTGGCCATATGGCTAGCACAAATGGAGCAATATTTCACATTGAATCACATCAGAGATGATGCGACTAAGCTAAGTGTGGGAAGCCTGTACTTGGACCAAGAAAGATGGCAATGGTGGCAATGGCATCAACGCTGCTATGCAGGGCAATGACTTGGCATATATTCTCAAAAGACCTTTCTGATTGCTTTGACCATGAATCTAAGTTTTTGGGTCATCTTACTAAGCTCCGACAGACAGGCACAATGTAAGAATATATTAAAGCCTTTGAAGCATTAGCCTTCTGCACAGGAGGTCTAGCAGATGAATTCTAATTGGAATGTTTTATCAATGGTCTCAAAGACGCCATACAAGCCCACGTCCACCTACAACACCCAGTCTCATGGCTGGTAGCTTGCAAGACAGCTCGTGAAGTAGAACGCGCATTAGTGGCCCAGTGGACTCGTCCAAATTTCATAGCCAAGGGATGCCCCACCCAAGCTCCGAGCACTACCCAAACACTTAAGGTGCAAAAGGTGTCACCAACAGAAATGGCGAAAAGAAGAAAGAAAGGATTGTGTTACTACTGTGATGAGAAATACTCCCCGGGGCATAAATTCAAGGAACCCAAATGCTTTCAAATTGATGCTACTAATCACAGTTCATCTGAGGAAGCCCCACCATTTGAGGGACTAGAGGAGGAGGATGAGGACAACCAACCAGACAATGAGCTCCCAGCTACATATGAAGAACCAGTTATATCGCTTCATGCTTTGGCAGAAATTTCTTCTCCCCAAACTCCCAAAATCAGAGATTTTATTAAGCATCACCCTATAGTAGCCTTGATTCATAGTGGCACTATGCATAAATTTATCCATCAAAGAGTCGTTGAAGCAGTGCATTGTTTTGACAGAGCAGTCTCTAATTTCTAGGTCCAGATTGCTGATGGGGGGACAATGAAATGTGAAGGCCGTTGTGAAAATGTCAAACTTCAAATGGGGGATTATCACCTAAAGACCCACATGTTTGCCATTAACATGGGTGGGTGTGACATTGTCTTGGGTGTTGAATGGCTCCAAACACTCAGTCCAATCACAATGGATTTCCAGGAGTTATATATGAGCTTTAAGTAGAATAGCCACACACATACCCTCCGTGGACTCCAGGCAGGTGCTCCTTCTATCATCAGCTCGCATAGGATGGAAAAATTGTTAAAAGAGGGCCACCATGGAGTTATATCCAAATTTAATGCCATATAGGCCTTCGAACCCACTTCTCTTCATAGTCATTCTGAGATGCAATAGGTCTTAAAAAACCGTCTACAGGTCTTTGACAAGCCTCATGAGTTTCCACCCTCGAGAGGGGAACATGATCATAGCATTACTTTGGTCCCAGGGGCACAACCACCAAATGTGCACCCATATAGATATCCTTTCACCCAAAAGAATGAAATTGAAAAAATCATCAAGGAACTCCTGGAAGTCGGTGTCATTCATCCTAGCACTAGTCCTTATTCATCACTTGTGGTCATGGTGCTCAAGAAAGATGGGGAATGGCGTATGTGTCCAGACTTCAGGGCCCTCAACAAGCTGATGATCAAAGATAAATTTCCCATCTCGGTTGTTGATGATTTTCTAGATGAACTAAATGGGGCTCAATTATTTACTAAGCTCGACCTTCGCTCAAGCTATCACCAAATTTGCATGAAAGAAGTAGACATTCCAAAGACTGCTTTTCGAACTCATGAAGGCCATTATGAATTCTTGGTCATGCCATTTGGTCTCTGTAATGCCCCATCCACTTTTTAGAGCCTCATGAATCACCTGCTCAAACCATATCTTAGAAAATTTGTCCTTGTTTTCTTTGATGACATCCTCATCTATAGCCTCACCTGGGAAAGACATCTTCAGAATGTAGATTTTCTCTTGCAACTGCTCTGGAAGCATAAATTATTTGTCAAATTGTCCAAGTGCTCTTTTGGCATGGAAGAAGTTGAGTATTTGGGCCACATTGTGGGGCGTAAAGGTGTCAGGGTGGATCCCAAAAGGATCTAGGCAATGCAGGATTGGCCTCAACCAAATACCTTGAAGAGTTTGAAAGGATTTTTAGGTCTCACCGGCTACTATTGAAAATTTGTCTGCAATTATGGTCGCATTGCTAGACCCCTCACTTACCTTCTCAAGAAAAATCCATTCCTCTGGAATGATGAAGCGCAACAGGCATTTATAGCTCTCAAACATGCCATGTGTTCCTCTCCCGTATTGGAACTACTCGACTTCACCAAATCTTTTGTGATTGAATGTGATGCTTCAGGTACGCGTATTGGGGCTGTCTTAATGCAGGAAGGTTGACCCTTGGCCTTCACTAGCCAACAACTAAGTGGGACAAATCTGGGACAATCTACCTATGAGAAGGAGATGATGGGCATCTTACATGCAGTGGATACCTGGCAACCATACTTATTGGGGCGACATTTCCAAATCCGCACAGACCATCAAAGCCTTAAATATTTTTTGGAACAACGCCTATCCTCGCCACAACAAAATAAATGTCTAGCCAAAATTTTGGGATATGATTATGAGATAATTTACAAGAAAGGGCGCGAAAATGTCGTAGCGGATGCTTTATCACGCCAATTTGAGGAGGAAAGCACCCTGCTAGCAATATCTCTTCCCATTCCAGAGTGGATTGAAGAGGCTCACAAGGAATGGTCTTCACATCCTTTGCTCTCTCAACTCATTAATAAATTGCAGACGGATCCAAATTCCACAGCGAGCTACTCTTGGCAGGATGAGTTTCTTCGTTACAAGGACAAAGTAGTGATATCATCCACCCTCAAAAGTCCCATTTTGATAGAGTTGCACTCATCTCCCACTATAGGCCATTCAGGCTTTCAGAAGACTTATGCTCACACTCGACGTTCATTCTTTTGAATAGGCATGAAAACAGACATTTTTACTTTTGTAGCTGAGTGTGATGTCTGTCAGCGCCACAAAGGAGAAACAATCAAATCCCCAGGCACATTACAACCATTGCCCATCCCTGCCTCAATCTAGATGGAGATTCATATGGATTACTGGTCTTCCGAAGTCAGGAAACAAGTCAGTCATCATGGTGGTTGTGGACAGACTTTCTAGGTATGCTCATTTTTGCGCCTTACCCCACCCTTTTACACTAGATTTGGTGGCTCAATTTTTCATGGACCAGATCTTCAAATTGCATGGCATGCCCACTTCCATTGTGTTTGATCGTGATCCGATCTTCACCAGTAACTTTTGGAAGGAACTCTTCAGGCTACAAGGTACCCAACTACAACTCAGTACTTCCTATCATCCACAAATTGATGGTCAAACTGAAGCAATCAACAAATGTCTGGAGACCTACCTCAGGTGTTTCACTTCAGAAAAACAACATCTATGGGTACAGTGGTTACCTCTAGCCGAATGGTGGTATAATAATAACTATCATGCCACCACCAAAATGACTCCATATGAAGCCATTTATGGTCAACTCCCTCCTTCACCTACTTCTTATATCCAGGGATGCTCGAAGGTACAAGTAGTGGATCAACTCCTACAGAATTGTGCAACCATGCTAGCCCACCTCAAAGAGAATCTCCATCGAGCTCAAAATCACATGAAGCAATAGGCAGACCAACATCGTTCAAAGCACAAATTTCAAGAAGGGGATCAGGTATCTTGAGGCAACAACAATATAAGCAAACATCACTCAAAGACAAGGGTTGTCAGAAATTATCTCCAAAATTCTACGAACTGTATCAAATACTTCAGCGCATCGAAGAAGTAGCCTACAAGCTAGCCTTGCCACCCACTGCAAAAACCCATCTCATCTTCCATGTCTCATGTCTCAAGAAAGTGGTTAGGAACCATTGCAGAATTCAAACCAGTCTACCGGAATTGGATGAAGAAGGTTCAATCTGGCTCCAACCTGAACAGGTTCTTGACACACGAGAACGACACCTGCATGGTTGCACAATCAAGGAAGTCCTCGTCAAGTGGAAAGGCACCTCTCCAGAAGATGCGACCTGGGAACCAGCCACTGTTCTTCTGTAGTTTTCGCAGCTTCAGCCTTGAGGACAAGGCTATTTTTATGGGGGAGGGCATGTTAGGGTCCAACCCTAACCCCCTT
>APFE031169856.1:0-11908 GCA_000404065.3 Pinus taeda
AGGGTTTTTAAATCCAAGGCATAAAATGATCTGTAGCTGATGAAAGTAACAATGAAACATATGTACATACCTCCCTCTAGCTTGCTGGGCACTCACTGACCTTGACTCGTGACCTTGACATAATTTTGACTCAAAACCCTAGACCTAAGACCATGGGACCTCAAGACAAAAATAACAACAAGTATGACTCAATTACATTGTAGTATGACCTCATCCAGCAAAGCCAAGAAGGAAAAAAAAGACCTGCTCCTCCATTCAGTGTTATGGCATGCCTAGTGGGATGCAAAATTGACACTGATGAGACACCTAACTATGCATATGCAAAGAGCAATTGATCACTGATGGAGGGCTTAAGACCGACACTAACATGTGGAATGCTTCAAATCAAACAAGGAATATTTATCCTAGGCCCCCATCTCGATTCACATGTACTCCTTTCCACACAAGAATTGGGATCCAAGAATCCTACAAGACATTGGAAACAATCTTGGACAATTTGTATGCCTCTCATAACAAACCAAGCATGATGTCTACACCTCATATTCTAGCATATGTGTCTAAATGAGCATATCAGGCCCCCTCCTTGAAGTTATAACTTTGGGATTTTAAGACGAAGATTGCTTTCAAACCTTGGATTACAATCATGTCCCATTTTGTTGTAGAAAGCGTGACAAGCATGGACATATATTCCATGACTGACCCTTAATGAACCCAATAAGGACCTAAAATATTAAAAAAAAAAAACAAAAGGAGACAAATTCACAAAAATCCCCTCTAAGAAGCACCACAACAAAAAGAATACAACCTCGTCTACTCCTAAGAGACAAGAAACAGGCAACAAATTTGAAGTGTTATGGCACCTATCAGAAGAACCAAGTAATTCAGAGTAGGCTAACATCTCGAAAATGCCTCCAGATAAGCCTGAAAAACAAACTATGGAAGAGAACATGCATGGCAAGGCCAAATCCACCCCATGAGACACTACAACACATATAGACCCACATCAATTAGAGTATATCATGACACATGAGGATGCGTTTACTGACACAGAATGGTTGGATCTAATTTTTATCGAGAACACATGTTAACCCAATTAATTTTATACCATTCCCCCTAACCAAATAAATATTTTAGTCGCAGTGATTCAAAAATCCAAAGCCTAATAGTAGCTAGATGTTTAGACCATCATCTCTAAAGAAGGGAAAAAAAACAACAAAGAATTCAAGAAAAGAGGTATAAAATAAACTCTCCAATGCATAAACACCTTAGGATGTAAGTTGGTAGAGTCGAGACAGTATAATTAGATCTCAAAGATCTACACCTCCCAAAGAAATGTATCTGCATGAAGATAATCTTCTAGAATATAAGGGGTTTGAATAACCCCTCTAAATAATGTATTCATTGTCAGAAGATCCAGCAAGATCATCCAAAAGTCTTTCTTATTTAAGAAACCAAATGATCTAGCACAACTTTTGAATCTATAATGTCTATATTATGGAAAAAATAAGAAACTATAGCAGTAGATGTTGAAGGAGCATCAGGAGACCTAGGGATTTCTTGGGGCCCTGCTTAGATCAACATAGTAAGCTTTTCTTAGGAAACCTCTATTCCTTCTATTACATTTCAATTTATGGGCATGAACCTGCATGGTTTTCTCTCCAACATGTATGGACCTCACACCCTTGTAAGGAAACATGAAATTCTCATGCATCTCCACTCCCTCCAATCAAAGGTGGATACCCACAAATGGATAATAGTGGGATACTTCAACATGATCACCACCTTGACTAAAAATAAAGGAGGAAGAAGGAACCTGGAGCTTGATTTAAATTATCTACAAAATTTTATTGAGGAAATAGGCATGGTGGACATGAAAACCACCCACAGGCTCTTTACCTGGAATAATAGACGTGGAGGGTTGACACAGATCTCCTCTCAGCTAGAGTATTCCTTGGTATTAGATCATTTGTTCACCTGTGGCAATGAACTATCAACATATATCCTCCCCTCAATGGGCTCTAATCACTGGGTTATCTGCCTCTCATGGAGAACCTTTTGAAAGCACCTCAAACGTCCATTAAATTTCAAGAAATTTTTGCTCAAAAGCCCCACCCGCATTAGAAAAATTCAATATTGATAGCAAAGCAGGAGCCATATAAAAGGATAAAAAATGTGTATCTTTCAAAAAAATCTCAAGCACATCAAAATTATCCTCAAACAATGGAACAAAGAGGAATTTGGAAATATATTCCATGAGAAACAAGCCCTAGAAAATAAAATGGATTCTCTCTAATAAGAAATCAACTAATGGATGAACGTAGGAAGCAAAGTACATTGAAGCTTCAGTCACCAAAAAAATTGAGGAATGATACGAGCAAGAGGGGATCTACTGGAAATAAAAATCTTCTAAGACTGGTTGGCTAAAGGAGGGGGATCATAACACCTTTTTTTCCGTTGCTCCACTATAAAACTTTTCTCCCACAACCACATCTCATCTCTTTACATTGAGAAAGGGGAAACTCTAGAGAAATAAGAGGATCTAGAACAAACCCTAGTAAACCACTACTTGGACATGCTTTCTGATGCTCGGCCTTAATGCAGGGAAGCCTTCAGTAAGATCATGGCTAGCAACCCCAAAATGGTTACATAAAGACACAAATCTACTCTTATAAGACCAATTTGAACCATACTAATCAATTAACCAATTCAGCAAATGGATGATGGAAAATCCCTGGGACTTGATGGCTTCACGGTCTCCTTGTTCAAGCACTACTTCCACTTTTTCCATACTGAGATCCTAGAAATAATAACGAATTCAATATCTCGAAAATGAATCCTCCTTGCTTTTAATGCTTCTTTTTCTGCTTTGGTTCCAAAGGATCTCAACACAACTTCCCTAGGTAAATTTTGACCCATCGCACTTTGGAATTTCATTTATAAACTCATTTACAAAATAATTTTGAATCACCTTAAATCCATCCTCCCTATCCTCATCTCCCCTAAGAAAAACTGAATATGTGGAAGGAAGGAAAATCCTTAATGGAATCATCCTAGCTCATGAAACCATCCATTCCCTCAAAACCCTGAAGAAGTTAGGCATGTTATTCAAGCTAGATCTCTCTAAAGCCTTTGATAACTAAGTTGAGCCTACATGGAAATCATTCTCCTAGACTTTGGCTACAATCCCCACTAGACTCAATGGGTAATGTCTCTTATCTCCTCATCCTTATTCTCTATTTTAGTAATAAATCCCCATCTAACATTTTCAAACCCTAATGGGGAATTAAGTAAGGTGATCCCCTCTATCTCTTCCTCTTCATTCTTATGGAATAAGGTTTGTGCAGATCCATCAAGGTTTCCTTACATCAAGGTAGCTCACTCACCATGATGACACAACCCTTTCTCACCAACAAATTTTTGATGAGACCCTTCTCATGAACCGACCATCAGTCAAAGAAGACAAAAGAGTCATGGAAATCCTAGACCTTTTCTTGGAATATTTTGGAACCTCTATCAACTTGGAAAAGTCCAAAATATTTTTCTTCAATGCCTCCCCTATTACTTAAAGAAACATCACTAAAATCCTTTGTTTTTCCCCAACCCTACTCCCTTTTAAATAATTAAGGGCCCCCTTGACCAACTCTTCCATCAAGCATTCATAATGGTGAGAACTCTTATACAAAATCCACAACAAACTTGACAATTGGGCCTTCCTCTCTTCGAACATGGTTTGATGCCTTGTTCTTATAATTTCTTCCTCCAATAAACACCAAATTATCTATTCTCTATTCTAGCTACGCGTAAATGGGTCCTAAAAAATATAAGGAATCTCCAAATAACTTTCCTACGAGGAGGATCTCAACTCAAGAATAAATGGGCACTAGTCAAATGGGATACCTGATGTCTCTCAAATGCAGAAGGAGGACTAGATTTGTGTGGTCCATAAAATGCTAACAGGGCTATAGGAGAAAAAATATGGTGAAAATGTGTGAAAAATACAATGGAGCCATGGTCACACCTATGGCATAAAAATATTCCAAGGAAACTAATAGGAAATACCTAGTATTCATATCATCACATGCTTAAGGCTCCCTCATCTAGAACCTAGAAAGCCTCAACAAATCCTTGGTTCAAAGGCACAACTTCTAGGATGTTAGGGATGGGAAATCAGTAAGACTATGGAACGACTCCTGGAAATAATTCTTTGCCTAAGTAACACCTTTCAATTTCCACAAAGCCAAGGCCTCTCCTAGATATCAAGCCAAATTTATGTTTATTAATATTGGCTAGAGCATGGAAACTCAAGAGTAAGCAAATGGAAACCACCGAAGCTCTGTGAGGAAGAAGACTCTGAGGAAAATAGGCAAGCCTTGGATCAGGAGTTTAGCACTCAAACTAAAGGAAGAAAGAAGGCCCTAACATCCTATCTTAGGGCTACAAAAGCACGGGAACCTTCACAATCAAAGAAGCATACCATCTAACAACTTCAGCTCCGCTAACTACCCCAAATCCATTTTGGGAATAGCTCTAGTCTCTGAGATAATGGCCAAATGTGTCCATTTACACATGGAATCTAGTAAAATGTTTCATTCTCACTTAGGAGAACCTACTCAAAGGGGGATGTTATGGTCCCTCCTAGTGTTGAATGTGTAAAAATCAATAGGAATATAGAGATCACATGCTAGATTCATGTGACATGGAAAATATTCTGTGAAACAAATTTGCTCAAGGTTTCCAATGCACCAATGAGGTGGAAGGAAAAATTGTTTAGGAAATGAAGAAATTAGAGAAAAATCCCTTCTAAAGTCTAGTTCTTAATTGACTATGGAAAATTACTTCAAGACTCCTAACCTAGGTCATTTGGAAGGCAAAAAATCAAATAATATTCAATGATAAACACAAAACCCAGGATGGAATTTGGTTTCTTCTGCACTAGCATTAAGAGGAAACCATGTTTCTCTCTAGTTGGGAGGATAAATACTTCCAATGCCCCCTTTAGAAAAGGTTATCCTAACTTGGTGGAAAGTTAATATCCCCCATCCCTAAGGAAACACTACTCTTCCTCTAGTCAAAACTCCAAGTCCTAACACCTAGAAACCACTTCTAGAGAAACACCATAACTAAAATTTGATAGAGCATCCAAGGGAAATACATGGGAATAAGGAATAGGTGGTGTCATTAGAAATAAAAAGGGGGAAATCCTCAGTGCCTACAAGGGCTCTATAGAATAGAAAAGAAACAATGTTGCTAATCTTGAATCCTTAATTCAAGGTTTCCTCAATGCTAGAAACAATGACCCCCACCCCATCATGGTTTAGGGCGACTCTCATCTCATAATCCAGGTTGCATAAAAACTCCACAATGGATCACCCCCCTCTAAATTCTCCACAATATGGAGAATGGATCAAAGCATGAAACACCTAGATCATATTCTCAAGCAACAAGAAGCAATGATCTTCTCCCATGTCTAGTGAAAGGCCAACTCCCTAGAAGATTTCTTAGCCAATAAAGGGGTGGAAGAGTGAGCTCAATGTGAGGACATGACCCTGGAAACTTCTGAAATTTCTTCCTAGGATTCCCACTATCTGGACATTGAAATGCAAGACCTTAGCTCCCCCGATCCTAGTGTTCTTGTATCAACCAAGGAAGAGCATAATTTTCATGCCAACGACAGAACACCAATCATTAATGAGAAGGGTTGGGTGGTGGTCATTCTATGAGCGTACTAAAGGATTCATTCATTTCATATGAGATGTGGGGGATCAAACGAGGACAGGGAATTTACTGGATGTGAGGAACATGAATTATGACAATAGAAATCAGTTGGAAATTCATTCCCTTTGTTTCTCTACTCTGTGAGTGGCCAGTCACTGTGGTTCTTCTAAATCTGCAAGATTCATGGTGTTTTAGGTCAAATGCAAAGAATTTTCAGGTCCTCTCATTATGGTTCGTGAAAAGGGGGGATCTAGGAGAGATTGTAGAGGAAACGAGTATCAACCTCTCCCTCGTTGGCATGGTCAAGGTGAAGAGAAATTCAATGAACATGTGTTGATGCATATCTACCACTTAGTCACTACCATAAAGGCACAAGAGTGAGGAAATATTAGCAATCGCAACTAGGTCGTGCAGAACCTACTAGGAATACATCTCTAGAAATAGGAAGAAGCTAGGGAGAGGGGGAAATTTCAAATCACAAAAATCATCTCCTATCTAGTTCGTATTTCCACAACCTTATAGAATCTATCTAAGGCATTGGGAATTCCCTTCCCCCTCCCTGCCCTTATCTAGCTTCCTAAAATTCACATGGTGGGATAAATCTTTTGATTTTATTCATTAGGGACATAGATCCTCTAGTCCTTGGCCATGTAGACTCTCAGATAAAGAAACAAAACCTTTCTAACAACGATAACTACCTAGAACTAGCAAATAAATTACAAAACTTGTCTATCCAGACTAACGTTGAGTGCACAACCAAAAGAGAAATCTTGCGAAAGGAGGTATACACTTGCACCGGGACTGTGTATGTTGAGTGAGAGTGTCCTTCATGGATTCCTGAAGGATTTGATGACCCCTTCATCTACCTTGACCAATAGGAACATGCTAAGAGGATAAGGTTCAACACAAAAAGGCTTAAATGGATCAAGTTCAACACAACCAGATCAAGCATGACCAGGAAACAAACCATCTCAACCAAGCTCTCTAAATTGCCAAGCAAGGCTTACTCAGCCTATGTAGGTTCCTAGTTTTCCATGATGTTTTTTTGTTCTTTTCTCTTTCGTGTCAATAAACTCTACTCTGCTATGGACCAATACTATTTTAATTTGGGCTCATATATCATTGAGAGATCACATGGATTCCCTCTCATAGGCAATTGGTCTCTCTTACAATCTACTTAGGATAGAAATTCTTATTTGCAATCAACACTACATCCTAATGGTCTACTCCATTTTTTCCATGACTGTACTTTATGTAAATTTATGAGAATAAAAAAAAAAATAGCTTGCATATAAAAAAAAATGATTATGATTATTTTAAAAAACCAACTAGATTGATAAAATATTCCAATTATTAAATCATTAATAAATGATAAGTTATCATGGTTGTAAAGTTGCGCCAAAAGGTCATGCATTGACTAAGTCACAAGGGTCATACTTGAGTTCAAGTTCTTCTCTCTCTCTCTCTCTCTCCTCTCTCTCTCTCCTCTCTCTATGATATATATATATATATAATATATATATATATATATATTATATATAATAGAATTTAGACTTGGACAAGAGAGAATCAGATGTAAGAAGAATAATAGATGAGAGAGCAGCTAACTAGCCATTAGAAATAACAACAGTTGACTAAAAAATTTTGAAATAAACTAATTAAGCCTTTGGCCGAGATTAAAAGAAATTTAAATTTAAATAATTAATAATATTTTTCAAATTAAGAAATAAATAAGAATCATAAAATAACTTTCATTTTAATATAAATAATACAATAATATCAATAAGAATTTTTAAGATAACACAAAAACATTAATTAATTATATTAAATAAATAACATATATTAAAAATTAATTTTTTTATCTCAAAATTCTATGAATATATATATCAATATAATAATATCTATATTATTTAAATATTAAAATGAAATTTTTTATTGATCTTCTTATTTCTTTAATTCAAAAATAATATTAATTATTAATTTAAAATTCTTTTTTTAATTCTGGGTCAAAGGCTTAATTAGTTATCTCAATTTTTTTGCCAAACTAGTTGTTATTTCTAATGGCTAGTTAGCTACTCTAATCATCTATTTATTCCATTTCCTACATCTAATTCCTCATCTTGCCGTGAAGATGAACCACCCTCGTTGGTTTGAAACGAGGGATTTTATTTTATGTGATTTTTACCAAAATTGTTGTTCCAAATAAAAAAATGTTATCACCAATTTAGCCACTATAAGCATAAATTACAAGCTTGAATTGTGACATGAGATTATGATATCAATGACTATGAGATTTACTGAATTTAGTTGAACTTCAATTTTTATTTTTTATTTTTTTAACCTTTTTTTTATGGGTTTACCTAGAATCTAGAACCTTAAAGTTTGTAAATACTTTCCCTTAATAAATATTGGAGTTGTATCTAGTAATATGTTAGACAATAATAGTTATTTTATTTTTTTAGAATCACTTAATATTTGAATCTTCAATTATTTTGTTAACTTAATTAATAATTTCATTAAATTTCATTTAATATAAAAAATTATTTAATCAATTTAAGCTTTTGCTTTGATCTACCTCTTCATCTAGTCCTCATGATGAACCACACTTGTTGATTCGAAACTGGTTGGTCAAAAATTCTCTCATGTGATTTCTACCGAAAGACTTTGTTTGAAAATTCATTATGATCACAATAAACTTTATACAAAAATTATTAAATCAATAAAGACATCATTATTAAATAATCTATCCACATAAATCATTAATTAAACATTAAAATATAAATTATATGAAATAAGCATACATCTAATCAATATAAATAATTCTTCTTAATAAATAATAAATTTTACAATTTCCAATATAATAACAATTATATAAATAAATAATAAATTATATATTTTAATAAATTTATATTTTTCACATATAAACTTATATATTTTTTTATTTCATTTTTCCCATCTAATTTATCTTCCCCATCAAAATTATCTTCCGAATATCATGAATTAAAAAAACTCACATTTTAGATGATCTATCATTTTCCTATGTCAACTCTACCTTCCGATCATTAGGAATTAAAAAATTTCGCATTTTAAATGAACATGGGTCAAGAGATTGAGTGGAACTAGTATTAAGTAGAGTCGCATTATTACAACAATAATGCATGAGTATATTCCATGGGTCTCATAAATAGTTAAGTTTGTTTCCAATATGTATGAAATTAAAATTAAACATAACATTTAAATTAAAATAATATCACTTTTAGTTAAAGATATTTTAGTAATAAATATGTAAAGATTTTTTATTCAAAGAAAAAAAATGTAATTTTATTATCGGATAGATATAAACAGGTGCCATCGACAACAACAACCAAGGAAGAGAGCCTTGGAAAAGCAAGTATACAGGAGGCATGAACTAGAGAGATGAGATAGCTAAGGTTTTTTCCACCTTTCCTCAACTCCCAATCCAAAGAATTTTCATATGCTACAAAACTTTTAAATAAAAAAAATCTCTAAAAGTTCAATACTGTGTTTTATTATTTGATAATATTAATTTTAATTTAATTTTTATTACATTTATATATTATTTTGTCTTTAATAATATTATTTATTTTAATTTTTTTTAAATTTACAATATTTATATAAATTAATAATAACAAATATTAAAAAATAAGTAATTCCCCTTGCACCGAGCTTCATGGAGGAATTTTTTTAAACACCAACAGGAAGATATGTATAAAATTATTTGTACGAAATGAACCCAAATCTTATACATTTATCAAATAATGTAAATAAATTAACAAGAGCCACATGGTGGCATGTCACTGCTTATTTGTATACATGATTCATATGCATGTAGTTTTTAGTTCAATCAATTATGATGTTATGTGTGAAGAAGAGAATGAACCTAAGTTCATATATACAAGGAAAATTTAGACCTAACTAATTGATTTAAAAAAAGGCCAAGTTTTTGAAACTAATACCAAACTATTCTATTTTAGTTTCTAATTTCAAAGTATCGAATCTAAATTTCCAAGTCTAAATTTATAAATTGTTCTTGATTGAAGAAAAAACATGGAATTTTGATAATATCATGTTTTTTTTGTGAGTTGGTTCTATTTTTATTAGTATTTATTTACATGGAATGGGAAAACAAGTTTTTTTTTGAAAGAATTACTTTTAGCTATGTTTTTGCAAAATGACATTTGTGTTGTTGTTTTTTTTGTTTAATTGTGTACTAGTATTTACAGTTATTAGTTTGATAGATAACCTATTTACTAAAACAAATAAGTAAATATCTAGAAAAAATTGACATTTTCTTCACTTTGCATGAAATTAGCAAACAAGAATAGAGAGTACAAAAGGGTATTCACTGGTTATTAGTTTTCAGAAGTTTTAGTGTCTATGTCATAGTCTTACCAAAGGTTCATGTGCCGCATTGTAAAAAGAATGTACATCTATTGTAATGTTTGGAATAACATTACAAAGAGGTGAATGAGTCTGAGGACATGGATTGTAGGGCTAGGAATAGAGAATTCATATTAGGGATGATGCAATTTATTGGGCAAAGAAAAAATGTGAACTTGACGATAATAATTAAAGGCTTAGTGCTCCATTAAGTAAAGGGGATGGTTCATAAAATTAAATGGAATTAGGAAAATATTCAGGTCCATGCATTTTTGAAATAATACAAGGAGCAAAAGGGAACATAATTTATGGATGGATTGCAAGGACAAGGATGTAGAAATAAGGAAGGGACAGAAAATATGTTCCCCAAGAAAAAGGGGCACTTGGAAGATGTTGTGGATAGAGTGTTAGATTTAGTTTTATTGCAGACAAAAAAGATAAATGTTGTATGATTACAATTTCCAACTAATTGGTTATGATGCATTGTCATTGTAATAGATATGGATAAATAGCAAGTGGAATATGTATTGTTTTGAATATATTTGTGACACACTTGTGAATAGATATTTTCCTAATTTGTATATTGATTATGGTTATGATTATGCATGAGCACATGTGTCCTATGGTTCCATGAAAAAATAAATAAGTTAATATAGTAAACAATATTAATTACAAAGTGTCTGAAGTTCAAACTGAAGAAGAATCCCATAACAATTTTCCCTAAGTGCTTAGTAATACAATAAAAATTTAATAAATGAAGTTAAGGATCTCAACGACGTATTCAAATTGCAAAACAAGATCAGTTAGAACAATTGGGTTCTGAGAGCCTTTATAAAATTAAGATGGTATAGATGATCAATGTGTACATTACAATATTTGTTTTCAAAATACTGTTTTGATAGGAAAATAGTATGTGAAACACAAACAAATGTACTTGTGTTGATTATTTCTTATTGTAGTTCTTTTACAAGATTTAGCCTTTATTATGTATGAGCTTCCATTCCCATCACAGGGAGCAGTTTCGGGGAGCTACTGAGAGAGTTCCTAAGCATTCTATAATAGTTGGTATGTGGAATATGAGGTGGAAGACCGATGTAAGGTAGCTCCAAGATTTTGTCAAATATCAACTGCAGGAGCGCTTATGCCACCATGCGAGGAATTCTCTACCCAAAGGTAAATAAACACCATGGGATAGAAATTCCTTAATGTAACTATCGCCCTAGCTTAGAATGGGTAATGTCGTGGAATGTCTTAGTATGACTTCAACAAAGTGATGAGAGCGTCTCGCAATCAAGAGGATTAGCTGGAGGTAGTTGATGTAGCAACACACCTGGTCTCTGAGGATAGTATAAAAATGTTGACTATAAACTATGCATGGTGTAGATCCAAAGGGACATGACACACCCATTCTTGAAAAATAATAACGGATTTTCAATGTCAAGAAAAGGTGAAAAATGTTGAATTTATATAGACAATTGGACAAGGCTTATCCTATTACAGTTAGGACCATGGATGGGAATGTTGGAATAATACAGATAGGGGGTAGTGAATCAGTCTTAGCAAGTCAATAATTTTTCATTTCCATAATCAGATTTATATACACTACTTCAGTTAATGGAACTCATGTGTACATGCAACTGTGTTTAAGGAAACTAGCGTATATCCATCAAACTTATGATTGAGTTAATTCATCATATGTTGATCTTTAATCAGTGCATCATAACTATTTTAACCATATAAACAGTAACTAGGTGTAGTAAAATAGAACATACCATAACACATAATAAACACA
>APFE031169859.1:6784-91500 GCA_000404065.3 Pinus taeda
CTAGGCATCTCGGATCAACATATCTGAGGAAGCTGGACAAGGTCTGAGAAGACCTGAAGAGACAATGGAAACAGCCTCAGATCTCGTAGTATGCAGGGCATCCGAAGATGAAATGTGTTTCTGTTTCTATCTCCAGTAAATGACAGAGCTGGCAGATCCTGTCTGCCCTATCGATGTGGTGATCTGTTTCCACCTGGAGTCTGTGAGAACCGACTCTGAACTGCCCGAGGGGGATTCTAAGGGCATGCATCCAATGCTGGAGCGTGTACTGAGGTCTGATGATGAGCCCATCCTTGATCTCCAGGCAGTGCTCCGCGTAGAAGGCCATTTTTGGGCGCAGCCCATTGGGAGGATTGATCCATGTAGTCTAAATGTATCGTCTGTAAATATCATCCTTAATGATTTTATTCAGCTCTTGCTGATTGGGAAGAAGATGGCCAGGAGCATTCAGAGAGTACTGAAAAGGAGGGAGGTGGTCAATATGAATTCCTGAGGCCTTCAGAATATCTGTCACCCCAGTGTACCAACATTTGGATCGGCCTGTCTGCATGCGGGCGATGTGCTCGGAGGAGCAATATGCTAAATACGGGTATCTGTCACGACCCTTCCTCATGTCTGCCAATCCTCGGAGTCTGTGCAGGAGGGACACTAACCTGAAAATTACCTCTAGACGGAAAGGCCGAGCCCCGAACTCAGCTAGAATGATGTGTTGTGGCACTGTCTGCTTGCATCTGATGAAACGACGCAAAAGGAAGGTTTGGACACGCTCCACTGAAGCCCAATCTAGCTCTAGAAGAGAGGGACCCCAAATCTCTGAGCCATAAAGCACTGTGGGGCGAATCAAGGTGTCCATGATGCTCATTTTGGACGAGATGTCCTGGAAGTGGTGTCGGAAACACTGTCTCTCCAGAAGTGCTAGGGAGCCATACCCTTTGTTGATCCGAGGTTGAAGGGCTGGCCGCAGGCTGAAGCGAGGTCCTGAAAACTGAACTCCCAGATATGTATAGGTGCTGACAATCTCGATCTCTTCCCCTTTAAATAGGAAGCGGAAATCTGAGGATTTTTTGACTCCATTGAAGATAATCACTTTGGTCTTACCCAAGTTTACAGTTCGATGCCTTTGGTCACAAAAAGCAGCGAGTGCATCTAGCTGTCTCTGGAGGCCTTCTTGGGAGGAGGCAATGAGAGCAATATCGTCGGCAAAGAGGAGGATAAAAATCAGGACCTGGTGGAGAAGGCATCCATCTATATCCTTGATATGCTCTCGGAGGAAGGACTCAAGCTCATCGATATATATCCCGAATAAAGTAGGTGAAAGGGGGCACCCTTACTTGACTCCAATGGTGCTTCGGATGAAATTCGACAATCCTCCTACTGTACGGAGATGACCAAGGATGGCCTCATAGAGACGCATGATGGCATTCAGGAGAGTCGAGGAAATACCAATCTCCCTTAGTCTCTGGAAAAGATCTTCCCTTGGAACTGAGTCAAAGGCCTTCCGGAAATCTACGAAGCAGCAGTACACTTTAGAGGATCGATGCCTGGCCTCCTCAATCACCGCTCGAAGAGTGAGGATGTGGTCGATCGTCTGGTGGCCTGGACGGAAACCTGCTTGGCCCTTGGCCCTGAGTTGTCTCTGCTCAAGAAAGTGGGAGAGCTTCCTGTGAAGTACTATGGCATATAACTTGGAGAATGTGTGCCCAACCATGATTGTTCTGTAATTGTTGGGATCAGAAGTAGGCCCTGACTTGTGGATCGGGTAGATAATGTGGTGTGTCCAGCTATCCGGAAATCCATCTTGAACCACCTGGTTGAAAAGGTCCACCAGATATCCTACTAGAGGGTGAAGTCCGTGCTTGAAGAATTCTGCCTGGAAGCCTTCTTCTTCTGCTGCCTTGCTGCTATTCATTGTCCATATTGCCTCCCTGATATCTTTGTCGGAGAAGAGGTGGCAGGAGGTGGGGGGGAAGTGACCCGAATCAGGAACCGCCCAGGGATGTCATATAGTTGGGATGTATGGGAGAACATAGAGGCAAGATCAAGGTCGATAGGGCTAAGAGAGCGCCGGGAAAGGATGGTTCCCCAGAAATCTTTAGGGGAGCGAAGGAGGAGAGTAGAAAGAACTTGTCTCCTATGAGCAATGAAGAGGCGCTTCTTGCGGCGGAGGAGGCAACGGTAGGCTGAGCAGAGGTCAGGGTAAGTAGGTAAGGAGTTCTGAAAGGCGTGTCGGAGGTCCTGATGCATAGACTTACAATCCTGGTCATACCAGTTGTTCATAGGGCAATTTCCCGGTTTGCAGGTGGTGGTGACAGAATGGGTAGAGAAGGGGAAGGATTAGAGCACAACTTTCCAGATTGTATGTGAGAGGCACTGGTATTTGTCCTTGGCGGAGTTGAGGGAGGTGAATTGGGATTTCGATGGGAGAGTCTGCCTGAGGATAAAGGAGAAGAGATCAGGGTCACTTTCTTCAAATCGGAAGGTGGTTCTGGGAGGATTGCGAGGATGAGTAGGGGGAGGATTCTGGAGGTCAAACTGCAGAGAGAATGAGAGGAGGGCGTGGTCAGCGAGGGGGATGGGGGTGACTGAGAAGTTTTTGATGTAAGGAAGGATATTCTGGTTGGCAATGGCATAGTCAACCACACTTGCCCCACCTCCAAATGGTCTGCAGGTGAAGAAGTGTGAGGATGGGAAACAAGGTAAACCATTCAGAATTACTAGCCCATGAGATTCTCCCAACTGAAACAAATATTTCCCATAGGTTGTGGTGGGTCCCAGATGATCCTTAGATGTCCGGTGCATGCCGACTGTGATCGGGTCAATCCCCCGAGTGCAAAATATATCCTCTGTTCTATCATGCATAGGGATCTGGAGGTCTTTGGTCCGGGCGTTGAAGTCTCCTGTGAGAATGACATCTCCTATTGCTAAAAACCTGGTGATGTCAGAGTATAGGTCTGAAAAAGGGTCTCCGTCTGAGCTATTGTGAATAGCGTAGGAAGACGAGATAGGTGGGAAGTAACAAACTCTGATATAAATGTCTCTCGACAGTGATGTTCTAGCTCTGATCTGAATCCACATGAATCTAGCATACTCATCAGTTGCGACTACTGATACTCTGCTCCTGAGGCTATCACGCACGAGGCAAGCCACACCTCCTGAACCCCTGACTGCTGCTTTGGCTCTCTCCACTTCTGTGTTGGTCTCTTGGTATTCTCCCTGCCTCTCTGCCTTGTACTCACTGCCCCTTGTTGCTGATCACTAATTCAACTTTGCTTAGTAACCTTGCTCTAGCAAAATGAATGACTGATCACTCTGGTTTGTTCTCCAACTGACCCTCAAGCCTCTTCTTATTCTTTTCTCGTTGTTCCATCAATGGCCGAGATTAAATCTCTAATCAACGACTAAGATTAGATTTGGCTTGATCCATGACTTTTGGAACCTTCTAACCCAGTTTTATATTAATACCCATTAACATTTTATTTTTCCAAAGTCTAGACTTAGGAACTCCATTAAAAATATTAATTATTTTAATATCTCCCAAACTGGGTACAATCTGTCCAAACCACTTCTAGGTCTTGGAGATTTCATGTGCTTTAGCCTCAATTTTCATGGCTATAGCACATCCGATGCTATCCCAAATCAACAGTTAGTATGATGCTCTGGAATAAGCTAAGGAAGTGGCTTATGAGATGGCTTATCAATTTGACTCTTTAGTTTGAGAATGTCCAAGTACCTTGTATGGAGTATGAATACCTCCCTAATTAAGAGGGAGTGTTGAAAGATGTAACTAGGTTCTGTCTTCGTAATGACATATGTAATCATGATTTTATGTATTTGAGGTAAAAAGAAAATAAATTTATTATTGTGGTTCTTGAGGCATGGGTTTCATGCTCAAGGGAAATTTATTTTTAAGTCAAACACCCATTGAGTGCTTTTAGGGCTTGTCATTTAGTTTACAAGTCAATTGAGTCAGTCATGTATTGAAGACCCATTCAGGTATGTTACATATTGTAAATAAAATATTATTTGAGTCAAAGTAGAGTCAAAAGATTCTCCAAGACATTGTCAAGATGCAAGCAACAAGTCGGGCTATCAAACGGTGACAACTTGGCCTAGGGACAGTGACAAGTCAGCCTACTAGATGTGACAATAAGCCTATATAAAGGACTCAACCTCATTTGCAAAGGAGATCATCCAAACAACTCATGGAAGCACAAGAAGAAATATAAATAACCAACAAAGAAAAGAGAGAAACAAGATAAAGGAAAACGAAGTTTTAAGGATTGTTTTTGGGCTATAACTCCTTCCACATGTGCGAAAAACTAGGGCGTCCACTGCAGAAGAAAGACTGAATTCGGTGTCAAGATAGTTTAATTTGTAGGTTGAGATCTTGAGGAGAAGAAGCCTAGTCAAGTGAAGGAGTAAAAGGACCCAAATTGCCACATACTTGTCACACGTGCAAAAGTTGCAGAAAAGTACAGGAAGAAGAAAGACCGAATTACAGTCATACCAAGGAGCCAAAATTCGGTGTCAAGATAGTTTAATTTGCAGGCCAAGATCTTGAGGAGAAGAAGCCTAGTCAAGCGAAGGAGTAAAAGGACCCAAATTGCCACATACTTGTCACACGTGCAAAAGTTGCGGAAAAGTACAGGAAGAAGAAAGACCGAATTACAGTCATACCAAGGAGCCAAAATTCGGTGTCAAGATAGTTTAATTTGCAGGCCGAGATCTTGAGGAGAAGAAGCCTAGTCAAGGGAAGGAGTAAAAGGACCCAAATTGCCACATACTTGTCACACGTGTGAAAGTTGCAGAAAAGTACAGGAAGCCGAGAATTGTAGGAAGAAAGGCCGAAGTTATAGTCTAGTGTTGCAGAGTCAAAGTTGAGAACAAAGAAGAAGTTGCAACAACATCAAGGCAAGGTTGACTTGGTTTGACTTGGCAAGAAAAAGGAAAAAGTCTGACTTGGTCTTAGAGGGGCCTTAGTCAAGGGTCAAAGGTCTTGGAATTTGTCATTTGACGTTCTATGGGAAGAGAAGAGTTCTTGTGGGTTTTTCTCTCAAGAGGAGAGGTTTTGGCCCTGGCTGATAACGTATATATTGTGTCCTCTTGTCTCATTGTTGTTTATGGTTTGGTAGCTGTTTGATGATAAGAACATAATAATAATAATTGAAATAAGAGGCTAATCAAGTTAAATTTAAAAATATGTCACAAGCAGTTATCAAGATAAGAGAAATCAACTAATTTGCTGCATCTAGATTTTTCAACAATAAGGTTGCTGGGTTTTTCCCCTTAGTGGGTTTTCCCAGGGTAAATCTTGTCTCCTATTTGTGCGTTGTGCCTTTACTGTTCTAGTGTTCTTGTATGGTTGAATTTTTGAAGTATAATTGTTGAATGATATATTCAAATAATTAAAAGAAGATCAATATCAAAAGCAATTCTCAGTTTTTTAGAAATATTGTGCTACGTTCTATTGCACTTTGAAAATCAACATCATGTGCCTTGCCCTTGCTTAAATACATTGTTGGAAACCCTTTCTCCTTGCCTTGACCTTTGGCCATCCCAACACTCAACCTACTAATCAAGCCCTAGGTCTTGTGCCTAATAAATTCAATCTCTTTGAAAATCGATTTGCCTCCATTTGGTGATTGGAACCTTCTACTTAAGTCGAGCTTTTCCCTTAGAAGGTTAGTGGTCATCATATACCTTATACTTAGAATATCCATCTTTGGTGATTTGATATCGGGACTTTTCCTGTTGGTGAAAGTCCATAAATAGTGGGGGGTTTTGGCTCTGATGACAGTGATCCATCACCCCATCGTTGTCACTTAGTCTAGTGATTGCCTCATAGGTTACCCCTCTATAAGGTTTGCTAGATTTTGCGGCAACATTTCTGGTGTCATTGCCGGGGACAAAGTGAGGCCATCTCCCTGTAGTTTGAATTATTAGCTTTACCCTTTGAACTGGGATAATCTCTAATGACAAGATAGATCCCTTTCTGGTGACTCCTCAATCAATTCATACTACATTCCCTAGTAGCTTTTATGAGGATACTCCTAGAAGCATAACTCCACGAACAGGAGGCACTGCTAGGAGGGCTGTGGAGGTAGGCACTTCCCCTATCAAACCGACCACACCTCTGGTTAGACAATTTTTTCCCTATCCTCTCCCCCACTACAAACATGAATAGACCTTGGAACCTCGTTGCCTTTTGACCATTAGACTTTTGTAGGCACCCTGATGCTCCTCATCTCTTGCCTAATAGATATCATGAGTGGTTGCTTAGATTTAATGGTAATGCCACATCCACTGTTGAAAGACATAATTCCAACTTTTTTGGGCAATTGGTCCTAGGTATTTTGATTGTGAAGATGTGGTTATGATGCCGTTTGCCCTTTGTCTTGATGGAGATGCTAGAGATTGGTACTTTAGCATGCCTCAAGGAAGTGTCACCGTTTGGGACACTTTTCATGATGCTTTCAAGAAAAGATGGGCAACGGAGCAAGATGGAGGTATGCTTGTTGATCAATTTCTCACTGTAGTGAAAACCATTAAGGAAACTGTTAAGGATTTTGTTTAGAGATTCGACAACCTCCTCAGGGAATTCCTTGTCAGGTTTTGCCCTTTCTCTTGATGGAGATGCTAGAGATTGATACTTTAGCATGCCTCAAGGAAGTGTCACCATTTGGGACACTTTTCATGATGCTTTCAAGAAAAGATGGGCAACGAAGCAAGATGGAGGTATGCTTGTTGATCAATTTCTTACGGTAGTGAAAACCGATAAGGAAACCGTTAAGGATTTTGTTTAGAGATTTGACAACCTCCTAAATGTTGCTTGAATAGACATGTTCAACTACCCTAGGGCCAAGGTTGAGCCTAAACCTAAGCCTATATCCCAAGATGATACTATCATCCAAGCCTTTGCCCAAAAATTGATAAATTCACTACCAAAATCACCCAAGGGCAAAGGGCTCTCATGAATAGAATAACCGTGGTTGAAAGAAATCAAGGTTCTAGGTCAAATTTCCCTCAAAGGAACCAATTCAACAAGGACAAATCTTTCCCTAGGAAGGCCACCAAGGAAGAACATATCGTGCAACAAAATTTCCCAAGAAGCCTTGCCCCAACCAACATGGCGGGACAAGGAGAGTCACCTTGGTAGCCAGTCTCTGAAGATCCCGAGGAGGATGGTCCTTGTGAATAAGAAGAAGAGGTAGACCCAAGGTTACTTGGAGTGGGAGCGAAAATGGGAGCGGAAGCAAAATTTTCAGAAGCTCTCGGTTTGGGAGCGAATCCCGAAGCGTTTTTTTATATAAGTAATATAATATATATATATATATATATATATATGTATATTTTGATGCATATATGTCAACAAAAACATGTAGAATGATGAATTAGATATAAGAAACATAAAAAACATAGATTGAACCATATAATAACAATCATCTAGAAGTTATAATCTTCATCAACCACGTCCACAAGCTAGTAACATACAACATATTGAGTCTTTTGAATCATGATTCATCAATCCTTTAAAGTTTCAATCTTTCAAAATTCAATTTTTAACATTTATCATTATTGATCACCAAAGTTGTACTTGTAAGCTAAGTGTAACCATTACAACAAATAAAATCTAACATGAAATGAAATGTTATAAAATGAAATGAAATGAAACTTTCAACTTTCACGAAGCATCATATTCATAATTCGTTACCAATGAGTTATAATTGCCAACTTCAAACTTCAAAGTTAAATTGTCATATATTGTTTACCAAAAATATCATAATAAATACGAAAGAGTCAACAGTCATAAAAACTACTAGAAACTAGAAAAGACAAGTAAATCTATTATCTATTGCTAATGCTTGGGTCTCTTGCTGCCACGAAAAATGTCCAATTTTTGTGTCTTGTTGGAAAATCAAGATCTTTGTCATTAACATCACCCTCATTAACATATGATAGAAAAAACATAGCATGTCAAGTCAAGATTTTGTTCGAGTGATGGTTACATTTTTAGTAGGGTCATGATAGAGGAGTTCGACAACCAATGTCACTAACATCAAGGTACATAGAGGGATTGGTGCTATTCATTAATACGAGTTCCATAGCCTAATACATGACAAACTCCAATGGATCCCCTCAATCTTGAAATCCTGAAAAACTGATAAGTCTGCTGGACTTTGAATGAGATTTAATATTCTACTTTCTCCATATGAAATCCAATGAGGTCGAAACCACTCTCAAACATCGTGAGTCATTTCATGGTAATGTTAAAAATTTAAGTAAAAGGATGAAAATGAACATTACCATGAATCTTGTATCAATACTAGGGCCATAGGCTTGATAATTAGGCTGCCCCACTAACAAATTATTTATTCCTTTGAAAAAAAATTGCATTTGGAATGTTACTACAAAAAAAAAAATTGCAAAAAAGGCTAGGGAGCGAAAATTTCGCTCCCGAAATTTGCTCCCATGCAGGAGCGATTTCGGGAGCGCGCTTCTTGGATGCTCCTGAGTCGCTCACAAAGGGAGCACGATTTGGGAGCGGGTTCGAGGGGGTGGGAGCCGCTCCCCCGCAACCCTGGGTAGACCCATAACACTTGATTGTTGTAAATGAAACCAATGCATTTAACATCTTACTTGGGGATGCTTATGTCCACCCAGAGCCTAGAAAAACCCAAATCCACATTGACCAAGCTGGACCTGTGCTAGCTGTCTAAAAAAGTGGAGGATTCAAAGGCCTTCAATATTATAGGAAAAACAAAGATCAATACCAACCAAGCTCTAGTGTTGAAAACCCATCTCAAAGGAAGGACACTTCTCAAGGGAAACTGCAAAACAAACTGAAGCCAAAACCAAAGAATAATGAGATTGAGTTGAATGTTGACATGAACAGTATTTTGGGTAAGGTAACTGTATCAGTTTCCCTCAAAGAGATGGCTAAACTTCCTCCCCCAAGGAGGCAAATCAAGAAAGCTTTAGGTGTTGATGATGAACCTGATGACCCACCTGTCATATTACAAAATATGCTCATTGATAAGAAGAATGGGGCCACGATCCATTCTTGGTATCCTTAGTAATTAATAATCTTATATTGCACAATTGCATGCTTGATTCAGGGGCATTGGCAGATGTTATGCCATTGAAAGTGATGCATCAATTGGAAATGGAAATTACTAGGTCATATAAGAATGTATGTGGATTTGGTTCTAAGTCTTTTCCTGTCTATGGTCTTATCAAATATGTGAAGGTCTCTCAGGCAGCTATGTCTTTAATTTTAAAATTTGACAACCATTTTCTTGCATTCATTGAAAACTTCTTTTTGGGAAAATACTCTATGCTTCAATTCTTGCATATGCATAACCCCGACATGTATTTCTGTATATATCTACACATGCAAAGATATAAATATAATGTCTTTATTTATTTATATGTATATCCATATATCAATATATGGACATTTATTTATTTATTTGGATATGCATGTATATGTATATATCAATTTATTTGTTTGTATGTACGTATGTGCTTGTCTAAGTAACCAGACACGTCCAAATAGGGGCCATGTCCCATATTTCATGTGTTGGACACAAATACGTGAGGACACGTCTTGAAAATTGGACATGCCCCCTAGGCATTAAATCATGTTTTTGCTTTCTTTTCTGTTATTTCATTCAGCAAGTTGGACTGTGAGGCTATTTGGAGTGCAGCTGAGGATTATTGTGCAGTGTTAGAAGAGATTCCAAGTGCTGGGCAAGTGGATTTGTCCACCAATCTTTAAGTTTTTTTTTTCCTACAGCAGTCCACTGTCTTTCTCACTTCACATATATCATGGCTTAATCATCTAGGGAAGCTAGTAAAGGTCAAAGGAAAGGGAGGAGTTTTGGTCTTTTTGGAGAAGAGCAGATCAAACGTCTTCGAAAAAGGTCAAGGATACAATTTTAGATGATGGTTGGTGGGAGAGGGCAGATCTTACCATTAAGATCATGGACGCTATCATCCTACAGTTTTAGTCTCTAGTATCTACCCTATTTTGTATTTTCCATCAGCATTCCAACCTATAGTAGCAGTGACTCAGTGTCTACTATCTATGCAATAGATTTTGGTTTTAAAGCCTTCATGAGAAAACTGCAGTTTGTGATTCTAATTTCTCGTGTGTTTGTCATTTTATCATCATTGATGTAGTACTAGTTGTATGATTGAATTATCATCATAATGTAAAATTGTAAATCTTTTAGTTTCTAAATTCTAAAGAGATTTGAATCTTTGTCTACATTCCATTTTTGTATGTGTTATGATTCACTAATTTGTTATATATATATATATTTTTTTTTTTCAAGCGAAATCATCTTTCCTCTTAGCTCAAGGGCTAGAGTGGGGGTCAATACAACAATATTCATAGGCAATGTTGCCGATACAATAAATATTTTCTATCAGCATGTCCCTTGCAGGAATTCAACCTGGGTGGGAAGAGATAACAAACCATGCTGCCCAACCACCCTAGAGAACTCCAATTGACTATATATAAACTCCAAATGACTATATATATATATATATATATATATATATATATAATGCATCATAATGTGTCCTCTGTGTCCTGTTTGTGGGGTCACTGTGTCCTGTGTCAGACACTCGTATTTCTGTGTCCTCTGTGCCCCATGTCATCATGTCAGTTGCTTTGGTGGTTGTATGTCTAACCTACACAACTTTGCATATTTATAAACTTCCATTTCTCTATATATATTATAGACTCTCGGCATTCTCACCTTCTATACCTCTTGGAAATGCTTTGCTTATATTCTTATGTAATTCAAAACACATAAATAACATTATATTGTTGCAGCGCTACAGTATAATGTTATTTATTGATATAAATAACATTTGAATGGGGATAATACTACTATTGAAGCATTATGTACCTGTAATTTTATATCTCCAGTGTTTCTTGTTGCTTACAATTAAAGAACACATACATATATCATGTCTGTATATGTTATATCATATTGTACGGCTGAAGTATTTGAATCTTGTCAATAAGATGGTTTCGGAAAACGTTATAGTATTATACTAAATTACTGCAACAGAACTGACAATTGCAATGTTTAATTCTGATTTTGTGTTAGAAATGGTTGGGTGAATAATTTGCAACTAGATACAAGTATAAGCTGTCCATATCATTCACATTCTAGAATAGGAAAACGGTATTTTAATCTTGCAGGCAATGTTCTTTTGTACAAGTTCACTTTATATCTATGACTTGTGCTGGAAAAAATAGTTTTCTTCTCTGATATTGACATTCACATTTTTTCACCAAAACGTCACTTGTTAATTGTTGTGTATTTTGCATTCATTGGGGAATGATTGGAAATATATTTTGTTTTAACTTTTTGCTTATAATTTAGGTTGAAAAATTGTGCGTTTGTCGATTTCAAAGATGAAGCAGTTGCCGCTCGAGCAGAATCACAATTGAACAGGTACCATGCTTTTACTATCCAAGAACAAAGCATCAGAAATCTTTTTGTATTGCAAGTGGTTTGAGTTGATATGGAACACATTTGGCTGATTTTGGCATATTCTTCTTATTTGATCTTTCTGGCTGTATACTTAAGAACTTTATGCTACTTGCCTAGATAGATTAGTAGTTAATCCAAATGAGGTTTGCTTGCAAAAGCTGAAGGATTAAATCCTATTTTTGTTGATTGGTAAAGACATTGTAATGAGGTCGATGTATAAAATAAACGATAAAGATTTCAAGGAAACTGTTGAGATATTTATGGATATTGTTACGATAACATATTTTATTATAAGATGAGGTATAACCTCTATGCCATAATTCTACAGCCTTAATCAAAAGGCCATAGTGATCTTATTTCAACTAGTGTCGAAATCCCAGTCTAAAGATAAAGAAATAATGATGCATACAGAAGAGCAGTGAAGGGAGAAAGAAATGGAATCTTTGTGGCATGGGAAGTTTTTCTATAATTAAGTGTTTTGAACTTGAAGAACCCAGTTGGATTGTGCATAGCCGTTACTGTGTGCAGCTACAATGTCCTTGTGAGTGAAACTCTTAGGGAAGAAGAAAAGTGTTTCTCGTTTCTTCTGCATGTTTTTAACTTTTCTCTCAGTGAACTGTGTATTTTTCATATTTTGTTGATTACTCTTGACAGTATTATACTTTTTTTGTCAGGTTGAGATTTCTCGGGAAGATTTTGTTAGTGGAAAGAGCGAAACCATTGAGTGGAAATCAAAACAAAGATATAAACAAAACAGAATATGGGCAGCAGGCTCCTCCAAAGACTAATTATGGACTTCCAAAGGAGAACGAACAGTTAGCAGAGGATGCAACTAGCAAGGGAGCATCGCAAGGCTCCATATTTGCTGGTGAACCCATTGCTCCAAGACTTGGTGTTGACTATCCCTTTCCGCCTCATCTTGAGTATGTCTTATTTTCTTATTCCTCAGTCTTTCTTATAGCAAAAAGACCTATGAACACCTTAAGCATCCAGAATTTAAATTTTTCTTCATATCTTATACTGGTTGATGTGACATTTGTTTTCCTCTTAGTGTTAAAATGCACCACTTTGAGCATCCGCATGCATAAATGACATAGATTGTGAAGTTGCCATAGTTTTTGAGCCACTGGTTCTTTTCTAATTTTCTATGTTTCTGTTTGGACAACTGTTATGAAGGTGATAGCCTTTACAGTGTTTGCACTGTAATGTCCTTCACATGAGGAATCTCTTTTTAGAGGGAGGATTTTTACTAATATTCTGGTTTGATTTGTTGTTTTTGTTTATTGGATTTCTTTGTTTTGGAATATTTGAGGCTGCAATTCCTTTGACCCTTTTAGTTTAGGTGCAAGGCTCATGGCCTTCCACATGGTGTCTAGTTCCACTACAGCTACTAAATTTCTTATGTGGGGTTTTAGGCCATCTATGAATTAGATCATTTGGTGTTTGGTATGTGTGTTCACAATTTTAATAACTAAGTTTTCTATTCCTTTGTTTTTAAAATTTTTATTTTATGGATGAGTGCTTCTTGCAATTGGATTGCTTTCATAAGTATGCACAGCCCATTGAAGCATGAATGACCATTTAGCTGGCGTACAAATATAGATGTCACATTCTCATACTGCCCTGAAGCACCTGTTGAACTTAGCTACTGTTATAGGAGGTACTATTCAATCAAAGTCACCCAGAATTTGCATTTGGTCCCAACCTCTATAATCATTCTCTGACGGAGTTGAACCTTGCTGATGGTCTCCACATGCCATCCTCTTCGCTAGTAGATCATGACTCCATTGGTGAACATCCTATTGTTATATTCTTAAAAGTTAAACACCTTTAATTTGTTTTGTAATGTCTCCAAGATGTAAAATAGTGACAACAGCAGTGGAGATATTGGTAGAATTTCAAACGAGTGTATAGAACAGAAATATTTTCATGCAAAACACATAAATTCCAAAGAGCGGTGGGAGCACCTATCCACCAATGTGTTCATTGCACCTGCAAATATTGATTGTTGGAGGAAGAACTTTTCCAAAATGGCATTGAGAGGGTAATATGAGTTATTTCGTACATAGTTAAGATGATTATAAGACAAGGTAAAAATGCCTATTTATACACAGAGAGTGAATCCCTAGTGGCCCATCCTACCTAAACAGTGTAGTTAGGTCCTTTTTAAAAGTACCTACCCTAATTATTTATTTTAGGTGTTATTTTGCATTAGAGGCCTTCTATAACGATACAACAAATTATCTTAACATTGAACTAAGAAATTATTACTATGATTTTCTGATAGATGCTTTCAATCAAAATGAGAGAGTGGGCTTGTGAAAACAATCCTTTGGATAGGTTATTGTGAGTGCCATGGATCTCTTTCAACAAATTTACCAAGGACTTGTGATTAGAGCATAGCTGTGAGTCTTGGCACATAGCATTTGTATAAATTTCATGCACTCGGTGAATTAATGCAAAACTGAAATTTCACCTTCTTATTAGAAGGTTTCCTGGATTTTAGACATAGAATTTTCAGCATTTAGGATAGTTGTAAATTAAATTATAAAATAACAGTGGAGAGATCACAATATGTTACTTCAAACAGCCCCAAATTATTGGCAATTCAAGGAGGAAATATATCAAACTGTTGGAATTTCTAAGTTTAACCCGTTAGAAATTCTTCCTGTACTATCTGATTTATTTGTTCCTACTTGTTCAATTATTTAACAAGTTATTTACCATGTAAATACTGAAAATAAATACAAGTACAATATAAGCACATACAGATCATCAACTGAAAGTAAACAAGCACACAAGTGACACTGTTGTTTTTGGACTAATGTCCTCGGAAAAACCCAATGCGGGAAAACCGGTGCAACTATTTAGAGGGTTTTATTATTATGTAGTTTCAGAATACAACCTGGGTGCCAGAAATGGCTCACCCAACAGAGAATGACCTCGACAGTAGTACCTCTCAGTCGGAGACAAATATTCTGGTTAAATCAACCGGATGAACCGATCCCATAGTAACAATGCCCAACTTTTGCTACTCTGCTTCCCTCTTGATAGGGAATGCGTCACCCTATCTGTCTCTCCAACTCCTAGTTTGTCCCATGAAAAATCTCCCAGTGCTACCTCTAGGTTTTGCATTAGCCTCTCTGGCCTAGTGTTAGCCTCTCTGGTCTAGCATTAGTCTCTCTGGGCTCTGTGTCAACCTCTGGAGCCCCTGTGTCTCACACGCTGGCCCTTCTCTAGCTCTGCGCAACTCCTGCCTGCCTCTATGTGGCCTCTAGCTGGCTCTGCGTCAACCTCTCCTGGCTTTTGTGATGATCCTCCCGGTGCTAACTCTGCCTCTTTTCTATGTATTCACTTCCCCTCAGCTACAACTCTAATCACTCACTCAATTTCCTTAGCAAACCCTACCCTAGAAAATCAAGTTCTTGATCTCTCTTGGTGTATTCTCCAACTGACCCTCAAGCCTCCTCTTATACATTTCTCGTTGGTCCATCAACGACTGAGATTAAATCTCTAATCAACTACTAGTATTAGATTTGGCTTGATCCATGACTTTTGGACCATTCTAACCTAGTTTTATATTAATACCCATTAATATTTTATTTTTCCTAAGTTTAGACTTAAGAACTCCATTAAAAATATTAATTATTTTAATATTTCCCAAACTGGTTAGATTCTACCCAAACCATTCTGGGTCTCGGAGATCTCATGTGCCTTAGCCTCTCCACCAATTTTCATGGCTAGAGCACATCCGATGCTACCCCAAATCAACACTCCCTCTTAACGAGGACTGTGCTCTAGTAATACTCCTCACTGAGTACCACCCTGATCATCCAGCATTAGTCCATGTGTTGATGCTAGGCCTCCCCGCCCAACATCCTCTGCAATGCTGCATCCTGTACTTTTGCCCATGGCCCTGTCATTGCCACTGCTGCATATGTACGACAACTCCCTCTGCATCTGTGCTGCTGCCCATGGCCTTGCCACCTATGTCACACGGTTCGGGTTTGAATTCAAGTTCGACAACGATTACGTTCGATTCGAATTCGAATTTTCCGATCAAGTTCGTATGAGGTTCGACTATACATATTTTTCAATATATATATGACAAAATAATAAAAAATTCAAAATCAGTCTATAAACACATGAATACAAATTTTTATTAGTAAACATACATGAATAATGTAATCATTCTAACATCTAGTTAAATGTAACATACACAATAGTAGTTTGCAAATGCAAAAGGAAATGACATAATTTTCAATCTTCAAAATTTAAATGAATGTCTAAAATGTCAAATACTAGTAATCTTTTAAAAAATTACATAATTACATAATCAAAATTTAAACATACACATTACAATACAACTATATGAAGAACTCATTGTAGAACATCTTCAATTTTCAAAATTTAAATAAAGGTCATAATGTACTCATTTTGTTATAATCCATAAAATTGTTCTAGGAAACTCAAAAACATAGATAATCTATGATTATGGCCTACTTGTAAGTTGTAACATCAAAAAGCTCTAATTCATCATGAGCAAATGGCCTAGTAAAGCCACTAGACTGGTGATCATGATAATGTCATCGAAGTCATCATAATATCATCAAACTCATCAATACATGAAATTCCATCATTTGGCTCATCTAGTGAGTCACCATCAATGCTAATATAAGAAGGAAGTCATAATTCCAAGTAGTTGTAATCCATAAAATTGTTCTAGGAAATTAAAAAACATAGATAATCTAGATTCTATACTTATGGCTTACTTGTATCATCAAAATGCTCTAAATCATCATGTGCAGATGGCATAGTAAAATGCACTAGAATGGTGATCATCAAAGTCATCAATAGATGGAATTCCAACATTTGGCTCGTCTAGTGAGTCACCATCAGTGCTAATATCATCGTCTTCTGGCACTGGATCATCATCAAACCATGGCTGAGAGGAACTACATGCATCTTTGGCCACACTACTCAAGGCCAACTTCAAATTACTGCGAACATAAACAAGGTCTTCCAACCTTGTAGACAATAATTTCTTTCTTTTCTTGGACTATATATGGTTAAAGCTACTCCAGTTCCTTTCACAAGCAGAGACACTTGATCCCTGGCTCAAAATATGAATTGCAAAACTTTGCAATTCAGGAGTCTTTGATCCTCCATAAAATTGCCACCATCTCCCTGGAGGAATATTGGGCCTATCTTGTACTGCACTAGACCTTGCAAATATTTCCTCTTCCAACTTGTATGCTCGGAGTTGCTCTCTAATTCTCTTGCATTCTTCTAGATTAGGAACCAACCGTTTAACTGCATCATAAAGGCCATTCATGACTTATGCATCAATTGTTCTTTCTATCCCAAAGAGTCTAGGATCCAAATAACAAGCTGTTGCATGTAAAGGACTATGCAACATCTTCCATCTTTCATCAATCACCTCCCATATTGCAATGTACTCATTTTCCTCATTATTAAAAGATTTTGCAATGGCTTCTTTAGCATGATCCATTCCCTCATAAACAAAACCCATGGAAGGGGCATCACTATCAACCATGCGAAGCATATCAACAATTGGTTCACATACTTTTAAGATCTTTTGAGCATTGTCTTAAAAAGCATTCTCTAAAATCACCTGTTCCAACTCCTTTCCTTTAGCTTCCTTTGAAAGATGAGACTTTTCCCACCCATTGTTGCAAAAAACACCTCTTATACTCCCTTTTTCTTCAACTAGCCTTTTGAGAGTATTGTAATATGTGGCAAACCTGGTGTCACAAGGCCTGAGCAACTCTCTAGATGCTTTACTCCTGTACAAGCTCAATGTGAGTTGATGGTTAAATATGAATTGAGAAATTTGTTTCCCCTTTCAAACTGTCTCGTTTATCCATGGAAACTTTGCCAAGTCATGTAACAATAAGTCAAGACAATGAGCAACACAAGGTGTCCATATATTTTTCTGTATTTATCCATGATCATTTTTCCTGCTCCTACACAATTTGAAGCACTATTGTTATAACCTGCACCACATTTTCTTCTCCAACCTCAAGAATAGCTTCCTCTAAAATATTGAAAATAAATTTAAAGGTCTTCTTATTTCCTGATGCATCACTACTTTAAAAAAAAGTACCCCTTTAGGGCAATGAACCAACACATTAATTAGAGGTCTATGATTCATATCTGACCAACCACCTGATAAAAGTGTGCACCCTGTTTCCTTCCAAGAGTCTTTGATCTTTTGCAATTTGTTTGTAACTCTTTCTTTTGACCTCTTCAAAAGAGTGGTCCTTATAGTTTCAGAACTAGGAGGGACATATCCTTTACCAAAATCTACCATCATCTTACACGCATTGATGAAGTAAGGGCTTCTTGCCACATTAAATGGAATTGCAGTTTCAAAGAACATATCAGCTACAACATCATCGACTTCTTGTTTCTGCATGGGCTTCCAAAGAGAATTTAATGTAGCTGTCCCACTTGATTTAATGATCTTTGACTGAGATGAAGTCCAACACCAACCATGCTTGAAGAAAGTGCAGAAAACGAGTTGTAATTCATTGTAATTTCTGTTTGAACACGTTGTCTTTTGTTTTCCTTCACTTGCTTGACCTTTTTTATATTTTTATAATTTTTCTGAAGTGTCTCCTTCAGCTCTACAGCCACATTCTTGCAACCATCAACACCACCTCCTTTGCCATTAGTGACAGAAAGTAAGTGGTCCATCACTCTAGTTAAAGATCCAACATACTCATCATTACATAGCTTGCATTTCAAACGCGTCCCATGAGGCCCATCCAATTTCTCCACATATTTCCATCCTTTTGCTATTGACTTTGGAGGTGCCATGACAAATATATCTGCATTTTTGTTGGCATATTAGGATTAAAATTTAGTTAAATGATAAAATAGTGAAATTCAAATACAAATAAAATATAATATCTTGATTAAACCATCCCTACGCATACATATAAGACCTCATTGTACCAAAGTGATTCCATAAATAACTGAAGTCTGAAACTAAGATGATAAATGATGATCTGTAGGCTGTCATATAGTCCTAAATTCTAATGGCGTTCAAAAATTTGGATTGGTACTAGACTACTATTGATGACTGTTATAAAAAAATGGTTTTATAAACAAGAATTAAAAGAGGTTGGAAGTTGGAACACATCTGCCTGAGACAGATGTTTGAGAGAACAACCAGAATGGGGGGTGGCCACGTCCAAGTATTATCCATCTCCTCTATAAGGCTGCTAAGGAAAACATATCACATTTTCTAATTCACTGTTTTTATGCTCAACAACTATAGGAGGTTGAGCCACTACTATTGATAAATGTTATAAAAAATGGTTTGATAAACAAATGGTGCTTTAGTTTCAACTTTCAAGCTATAACTCTAGTATACTAGTAAGTCTTAAACCAGCAAGGTGGATAGGAAGATTGCAGAGTGACGAGTCTGTTCCATGAAGCTTCTTTAATGGAGCTTGGAAAAGTAATTCTAATTTCTAACTTAGTAATGCAGGAGACTTGTTGTAACTCAGACAATTAAAAATTTAGAAGTAGGAAGAAGAATACCACCAACAGCTGGTCAATTGGAAGAGTACCATTGGCAGGAATTATACCAATGGGGAAATGAAGAGAAAAATATCATGGACCTTATTGTGTCCATGCAGCATCTAGAGGAAATAGTGCTTGGTATGTTAGTGTCCCAAGAAGCACACATTACAGCTTCAAACTTATTACTGCATATAGTCTATAGATATTATGCCAACACCTTAATTCTTGTTTATCCACTTCGATTATATCAAGATATATCAGTGCCAATTGACAAGCTAGAATCATGAATGATCATTTTAATTTTTGGTCATGCCATAATCCATTCAAGGATATGTATGCAGGCAAACAGTCTTCATTTCACCATATGATGTTTCTGTCTTTTAAGCGTATTATTGATCATTGAATATAGCAATTTTCCCTGATTTATTAATGAGAAAAATAATCATTAACCTGTTTCAAACCGAATACTGTAATGCTGCATAGTGTATTTTCCTGATAATAATTACTGTTTATTTCCTTTTCTATGTGCTTTTATATAGTTGGGTAGGATCCTTATGGCTTCCTCTATTGCAATCACTTGGGAATTCTGGGTTTTCTTTTTTCACCAAACCTCATTACACAAGTACTCAGCAGGTCTAAATTTGACCCATACCATGCATGAACTCAAAACTGCCTGTTTATCACTGAATTGTAGATGTGAAAGAACATAACCACAGAAAACTCTGGTCTGCTAACAAGTTCAATGTTCCATATTCATTGGGCAAATTTTCAGAGGTCCCACAAGAAAATGGAAGACAGTACAACAAACAAGAAATGAAAAAACATAGGGAGTACAAAGAAAAGTGAGATATTGTAAAAGTTTAAAACCATCTCAGGATTCACGATAAAGCACAAGAACAGATAGATCATAGAACAGTAGTACTAAGTTCTAAGTTCTAACAACTGAAATGAAAGTAGTACTAAGTTATAACAACTGAAATGAAAGTAGTACTAAGTTATAACAACTG
This sequence comes from Pinus taeda, assembly GCA_000404065.3. Lineage (NCBI taxonomy): Eukaryota > Viridiplantae > Streptophyta > Pinopsida > Pinales > Pinaceae > Pinus > Pinus taeda. The sequence goes on from APFE031169859.1 coordinate 26,859, forward strand.
AAATGAAATTATAATGTATTAATCAACTTTCAAGTGGTAGTGGAAAGCTAAGATGGACAAGGGAGTGTGCTGAGTTAGATATGGTGTCATTCCACTCCATGAGAGATTTATTTGCAACAGATTTTAACAAATGGAGCTTTGAGAAAGTTGCCAGGAGCGAAGTGCAGAACCAAGAATAGTTCAAGGTGTGAATTTAGAGGAAGAAGCTAAAAAGGCACAAATTTGGCTGTGCATGTCAAAATGGCATCTACATTGAGCCTTGAGGTAAGAAATGCAAGAGATATACTATTATACAGAAGCAGAACTGGATGAACTACTAAGATTTTGTCTTTTGATACATATTTCCAAAAGTTAAAACCCATAAACTCCAGACAACGTCATTAATCTGTTGCCGGTCGACATAAATCTACAGTCTACCATGTATTTGTATCATGTATATTACAGAAGCAACATATTTTTTTCTAGCATGCAAAGCCTAAAGGGTTTAAGAAAAATAAACAAAAATAAAATTCTTCATGAAAGAAATGGTTATTCAAACTTCAAAGGATTTAGTTGAACTTACAAATTTACAATGCAACTGAACTTGAAGCCTTCTAATGCAACACACTGACCAAAGGACCTTGTCACCCGTCGGACGTCCTTGACTAGGTGGAACTCGGAACTTGGCAGTGGCACTCGACACTCCACAATAGTCTTTGGCTCGGACTCGGTTGCACCGACATGGATTTTGCAGTTGCAACTTGCACAATGCACATGCCACAAACTCGTGACTAACTCGGGGCCCGCCGCCTAGGCAGGGGCAGTCAGAGATGGAATTGGACTTACTGTTACAATTTATGTAAGCTCTCGAGCCTCCAACAGCTCACACGGTGCCAGTTGTAACACACAAGTTACGTTACAAACTTACAACTTGTGAGTCGCACAGTGATGGGCGCATGCTGCTAGCCTGCCAGTTTGCCAGATGCACACACAGTCACAACTCACTCTCGCTCGGCTGCACAAGTTTGCAAGATGCACATAGAGTCACACTACGAGCTAACTGTAAACTTTAGTCTTCAGATTGGTCCTCATGGCTAACTGAAGCACTCAAAAGCAATACAAATGCACTCAAAAATTCACACTTCACAGATCACACTCTGCTCGATAGTGGAAAATCGCACAGGATCACACTCACAGCTTGTGGAAAATCCTTTGAGCGGCATGGTTTATAAACAAAAAAATTGGTGGGAACAGGGTTGCCGAAAAGTTGAAAACCATTGTGCGCCCATGGTTTTTCTGCTAAACCGTTAAATAAAACCTATGAACCCTAAGATTGAACCTCATTTTATTTTATTTTATTTTATTTTTTTTTTAATTTTAATTTTATTTTTTTTTTATTTTTTTTATTTTTATTTTTATTTTTTTATTTTTTATTTTTTATTTTTTATTTTTTATTTTTATTATTTTTTATTTATTTTTTTTTATTTTTTTATTTTATTTTTTATTTTATTTTTTTTATTTTTTTTTCAGATTCGATCAAATTCACCTTTAGGTTCGCGTTGAGGTTCAAATTTGATTAGGTTCGCATGGGGTTCGAATTTGAATGAGGTTCACCTTCAGGTTCGACTTTCAGGTTCGGCGAACTTGAACGAATTTCAATTTTTTTTTTTTAGATTCGCTGAATTTCAAACCTCAAGGTTCAAGTTCGGCGAACCCTATGACATAGCCTGCCACTGCCATTGCTGCATCTGCACTGCATCCCCTCTCATCATGCTGCATCGTGCTGCCTATAGTACTGCCACTACTAATCGCTGCACTGCAACTCAGTTACTGAGAAGTAAGTAACTGATCCTCCCAACTCTGACATCTCTGTCAGGCTAGAAACACTCCTGATGCTGAAGATTCCTCTGTCGCTTACAAGTGCTCCCTCTACTGACCTCTGCGCTGCTGCAACAACTCCATGCATCTTGCACTATTGCCTCACGCTGTCCCGGGACTCCTGCACTGTAGCACCGTCTGTCACTCCATCCGCATCCGTCTCTACTGACATCTGCTAGTCTTGCTACTTCTTTTCGGGGCTCCCATAGCAAGGTATAATCCAAGAGGTTGGGTACCCCAAGGATCCTGCCCCTCATCGTCTGTAGTCCGTTTGACTACAACTCCATGTCTCCCCACTTCCTCTCAATTGGCGCATGAGCACTCATGGCACAGTCTTCCTCTGTCTCCACTTCTTTTTCTGCCCTCGCTGGCACTGCCTTGGTCTCAAAAGCCTCTCCCTTACTCTTCTTCCTCGGACACTCGTTCGCATAGTGACCCAATTCCCCACAATGGAAGCATTTGACCTTGGAGAGGTCCTTCTTCTTTCTCTTCTCCTGCTTTCCTGCAGATGGGAGAGCCACATCTTCTTCTTCCTCCTTTTTGATTCTAACCCCTTTTCCACTACTACCCACCTTGGTAACCCTTCTGATCTCTTCTTGACGAAGAGCCGCCCACAGTTCCTCCCAATCTGGAAGGCTCGACCTGCCCAGTATGCTCTGGACAAATACCTCCCAATCCTCTGAGACTGCGTTCAATGTGGTCCTCACCATTAGTTCCTGATCCAGCGTGGCCCTATGGAAGTTAGCTGATCATGGATCTCCTTCAATCCACTGATGAAGACATCTATCTGCTCTCCCTTCTGCATCTCGTATGACTACAACTGATTTTCAAGTAACATTTTCCTCTGCACGGAAGTATGTTGGTACAATTTCTTCAGGGCCTCCCACATCTCATTTTCCATGTCCTTCTCGACAATATGTGACACCACATGATCCTTGACCCCATCAAGGATGATGCACTTTGCCATGGCCATTGCCTCCTTGTACTTCTCATTTTCAGCTGGGTCAACTGGGATCGCTATTGTTTTCAAGGCGAAGTGCTTGATGCGATACCTGTCTAGAATGGACAAGATCCTAGCCTTCTAGAGTCTAGACTACGAAGTTGGAAGCTCCGTCCAGTCTATCCTGATCTCGCAGCCCATTCACTGCCATCTTGTTGCTCTTCTTCTGACTCCTTTGAGTCTCTTTACTTCCCTCCTGAAAGTCCTCGGTTCGACTCCCTCTGAGTCTCAATTTTGTTGGACACCTAATCCTCTATGGGTTAATGTGGAAGCAGAATAGATTAAGGAAGTCCAAGAGACCTTGGGATGTGGAACCCAACGATCAAACCATGTACTATAAATGTATATGTTTTGTTAATAAAAAAATTATTCTCGTGTTTTATCTTTCATACTCTTTCTGCCATGTGTGTCTTTAACATGGTATCAGAGCTGCAGGCAAATTTTTGCCCTGCTCAAATTTGAGCCACTAGTTGTGGCCTCTCTGTGCATGTTAGTTCTGCATTCCTGCGATAGAGTTGTCATTATTGTATGCATGCTGCAAATAGTCTGGCTGACCTCTCTCAGCTAAATTTGTGCTAGGTTCTCTATCCACTGTCTCAAAAAAAATAACTCACCCCAACTCTTGCCTATTTTGCCCATGTTCTGCATTTCTGCAGCCTGACACATCAGCCTTCTGCGAGCACAAATTCCCGACTCTTAACAATGGTGATTCTTTGCGCATGAATGAATGGCTCCCTCAATGTTCAATTATATACAACCACCCGCTGTCTAAACGCTTGTGAAGGCTACTCTTATGCTTGTGTTTAAGCGCCCCTTCCCGGGTGAGCGTAGACTGTGCGTTGGCTTCCTGCATATGTTGGTATGTAATTTGTCCACTGTACATTGAAGGTTTTGGACGGTCGATGAAGTTTTCGTTTCATTAAATTCTTTGATGACTGCGTTGTCCTGGGTGAAAAGGCCGATAATGTTGTGTTTTTTAAATGTCGAGTGTTGAGTGAAGGTCGACACATGCTTTGAGTTTCAGCTTCTTTCAATGGACATATGTAATGGCATGATGGTGGTATCATTCAACTTTGCCCTTACCGCGGCCTTGAGATACCTGCTTTAAGTCATTTAGAGGACAAAGCATTAGTGTGTAGTTATTATTTGAAAACCTAGCATACAACGCTTCTAGGCTTTCCATTTTGCATATTCGAGTCAGAACGCTGTGGTTAATTTCTGCATAGTTGAGTCATATGCAACGCTATCTCTGTCTTGCGGCCCATATACAACGCTTTCCGTATACAATGCTTTCTGTCTCCATACACGCTTTAAGTGTATTCATTCGTATTCATTGCCTCCACCCATGGCTCTTTTAACGTTGTATGTTGTAATGCCATAACGCCATACTAGTATTCATTTAATGTTGTCTCCATATACAATGTGGTTTCCATTGTATAACATTGTTTGCAATAACTATACCACTAAACCGTCGCTGTCTTCTAGTGTTATGTTTGGAAAACTGTGGTCTCGACCTCCATATGCACAGTGCTCAACCGGCATAAAAGAATCCTCCACAAAGGTCTATAGCCATTCGAGGTCTGCAAGGGTGTCCATAGGAACGCAGAGCTTGGCAGCAGGTTGCGCAGTTCGGCTTCTTGTGCGGGAGTCCAACTAACCGCATTCAAATATTGCATACACTAGTGCGAGCACTCGTGAAACAACAGTTGAGCAGCCACGGGAAGAATAGCGAGGGCATCATCCACACTGGTGGTGTCGCTTGAGAGAAACAAAACCGCTTGGTTGTTCGTTGGGAAGAATACATGAAGCTAAAGCATTTAATATACTTGTCAAAACTGTGATTACTTGTTACCGAGATTTGAAGAGGCCGTTGCTTATCCAAAGACCAGTGCTCCAGTCCGTTGTACATTAATGAATGAATTCTTTGATCCATATGTACAACAGTTCGATAGGCAAGTAATCAATTGTATATCTTGTCCAATTTTTGGTCGAGCTCGAAGTGTAGCATTGAGCAGTCGTCAACACATTATTTAATTTTATAAACAATTGTCTACTATTTAATTGGAGGAAGTGGAGTTCTTGTTTCTCCATTAACATATATTTTTGATGAAGAACTACCAAGATGGTGCAAACTTTTGCACCAGTTAAATCTTTGACTGCATTCCTATGCCTGCTTTGTTTGCTCACCACTTGTTGTAATGATTCCCTTATGCAAAAAAAAAATTCTTAGCCACTGCTTATTGCTCGGCAGTTTTCCCTCTAGTCTAGTTGAGTTGCGTTATTACAATTTCAAGTTGGATGAGAAAGAATGTAACAATGAAGATCTATATCAACCATTTGTATTGAATCTGGCATTGAACAAGTTTCTCTGTCCCATCAAAGCCGGTAGCATTTCAAGTCAAGTTGATTACTCGTAGTTGGATGAATTGAGGTATTCTGAGGCAACATAAACACAAATTGAAGGACTGAACCTTTCTAGAAGCAGCAACCTGGTATTTGTCTCTCCTAGGGCTGCGCATCATAACAAGAGGACAACTGAGTTCTCAACAGGAGCATCTAACCCAATGTGAGTTGTTTCAGACGTGTTGAGGACCGATACTACATTTCTGGGCTACGGGTACCCTCAAGAAGGCAGCTGGGCCTATTGCAATTGCTCTTAAAGTTTTGTGGGTTAATATAGGGTTTGCAGGAGATCAGGGTAAAATTGCAGATAGTAGAACTCAATTAAATTTGGATTAGTATTGGATCTGGTTTATTAAATCATTGACAGTTGAAACAATATTCTACTTGGTAAAATGTTGGTTGTATACATTCCTTGTTTATTGGACAACCAACCCTTTTTATTGTTGATTTGAGGAGAATCGTATTGCTGTTAATAATCCTTAGATTATTCATGCATGTCTATTGTTACTGTCGAATGCTTTGTATATTACGTGAAAAAGAAAAAAAGTCCCTTATTACAACGGACAACATCAACTGAACCTGACTCTGTTGACCAGAAGGGCAAGCATTTCATCAGATGTATCAACATCTTAATTAAAATTTCAAATCAACTTTGGAGAAAAAGGGTGACTAGATATTGTAAGCGGGTGTTGCTCCTTCCTCATTGATCCATAGCTGTAATCAGTTTTTTAAACTGTAATTTTGACATTAGAGAAAATGACTCAAATTGGTGAAGTATTAGAGTTTTTGAAAACTCTTATACAATCTACTGTTGATGACACATTCCAAATCAGCAAAGGCTCTCTCAGAAATTCAAACACGTCTACAATATGCACAAGAACAGATTGAATTTTTGCAGCTTGAATCTCAACTACAGCAGGAAGAATCACAGCAGTGGAGTCATCATTCTGAACTTGTTTCTGTTCAGAAGATTGAAAGAGACTCCCATAAACAACAAGACAATAATGTTACAGTTCATGCAGATGCAGAAGTTCAGCTTGCACTTCCCAAGCCCATCATCAGACCTTGGGAAGAGCTTGTCCACAACAAGCACAGAACTGGTCTTGGATATGATAAGGACGTGTCCTTTCATATTCCAGACTACTCCAAACCAATCCAATTTCAAAGTGCTGGATTTCTTTGGGACGATTCATCTTCACCTGCTCCTCATGACAGTTCACCTTCAACAGTTTTAGATTCTGGTTCTTTTCCACAACAACCACAATAGATTGTGAAATGCCAACACTGTGACCGAGTTGGCCATCTGAAAGATCACTGTGCTGATCTTGATCCATGTAAGCACTGTCATAAAACCAGTCATTCTTCAAACAGATGCTTAAAAAACAAACCTCCTGCAAGAACAAAGATTCATCTGGATGGATCGCTTTTTGGCAATGGGCATCAACAGCCAAGAAGATATTCCAGTCACATGTCAGAACTTGTTCTAGAGTATTGAACAATCTTGCAGTTGAGTTTTCTCCATCTTCTCGCCTTGTATCTGACAGGGGGGAAATGATGGTTATCTACAAACTTCAAAGCCACATCAAGTGAGCCTCAACTACAACTTGCCACACCAGTATCAGAGTTGTAGCCAGAGGCAAAGATGCCCCTGAGCATGCCTTCAGTTGGTAATCTGGGACACTTCCTTTAGCAGAAAACTTCAACTTCTTGCCAGTTTCGGAAGAATTCCAGGAATAGAATTGGGGACACTTCCTCTAGCAGAAGACTTCATCTTCTTGCCAGACTTGGAAGAGTTCCAGGGATTGCATTAAGCATTCCAAAGTTGTTGGTCATCCTTAAACCATCACAGGTTGAGACTTCCCTTTTCAGGTTGAAGTTCTCCCTTTTATGCGGGGTGAGACCTCCCTTTCATGGTTGAAGGTTTCCCTCTTCAAAAACAATAGGAGCACTTCCTCTAGCGGAAGACTTTAGCTTCTTACCAGTTTTGGAAGAGTTCCGGGAACTGCACTCAGTGTTCCAGTGTTGGTGGTCATCCTTAAACCACTGCCCTTTATACCAACATTTCAGAGAGCACATACAGCCTAGTGCTTCCATGCATCTTTTGCACATTTTGTATAATAGCTCTCTTCTTGGACTCATACATAACCCTTCGGATTTAGGGGGGGAATGTTGGACACCTAGTCCTCTATGGGTTAGTGTGGAAGCCGAATAGACTAAAGAAGTCCAAGAGACCTTGGGATGTGGAAACCAACGGTCACATAATGTACTATAAATGTATATCTCTTGTTAATAAAAATTGTACTCTCATGATTTATCATTCATATTGTTCTTCCCCCCATGTGTGTTTAACAGGGTTTGTCATCATGGTCATTCAGAATAAATAAAGTGGTCAGTAGATGCATGAGGAGGTTAATAACGATCTGAAAAGTCAAAAATTGTTAATTTGTAAGCTTAATGAAGTTCTAACCTCAAAACTTGTTTTGAGGTAAAATAGAGCATTGGTATTTTTCACGTAATTTCATGTAATTTTATGGTTTCTATATGTAATAAAGGATCACATGCTGTTCCTAGTGGCCTGGTGACAAAGTTAACTCTTGCCATTACAAAAAGTCAATGTAAAAGTCCACCTGCAGAAAGGCAAAAGTCAGAATGTAAGTGAAACAGAGCATTTTTGAAAAAGTTGGCAAAACATTAGAAAAGTGGGTCTTGGTTAGTGAAAAATTAAATAAGAGGGATATAAAAGCCAATTCATGTGTTTTAAGTCTTCATTGTTGAAATTGAACGAGCCAAAGGGAGAAAATCGTGTTTTTGAAGAAAGAAGGCAAAACAGGGGAAAAAATCCAGTCATCTTGCCAGTGCCATGCACCTATTCCTTGGCGCTGCGCACCTGTTGCAGGTTTTCTGTTGAATTTTCGTCTCGTACTACACACCTAACTGGTGCCGTGCACCTGTTCCTTGGCATTGCGCACCTGTTACAAGAGCCGAAATTGCCTCAAAACACCTCCAAACCTCCTAAAAAGCAAATTGATGCCTATTCCAAGTAAGTAGATAACTCCTCCTTGCTCAGGAAAGTTATGTTTGGTGGCTTGGATGTGCTTGGTTTTCTTGAGAGAAAACCCTACCTAAATGCTTAACAGAAACCCTAGCTAGTTGCTAAATCATCTCTTGCAAGTTATTGAAGGTCATTTGCTTTTGTTTCTCACTCCATTCATATTGAGCTTGTCAAATCCCATTCCCTCTCCCTAAAATCATCAAAATTCACTCCCCAAACCCCACTCCCATTTGCCAAATCGTAGCCCTATTCCCTATTCCCAAACCCTAAATCCCACATCCTACTCTTTCATTACATCCACTTCACTATCAAACCCCTTACCTCACATTCATAACACCTTTCACTTCCCTCATTTCCCAAAAGAAATCCTTCCTCCTAGCATTCACTTCCTTATACACAGTGCTTACCTCATATTTCAAAATCTCCTCATACTCATCTGCTTTCACTTCAAATTCATAAGCATGGAGACAGATTCAGATTATGAGAGGGAAGAGGAAACTCTTAGTGAATCTTCCAGAGAAGCTCATGTACCAAGAAAGCCACACAAAGGGGAAAGATCATCTGAGAGGAGCCCACCACTCTTATAGAATTACTTGCTTGCCCTCTTACTGTAACTTGCTTTAAACACCAGTCTTGTTATTAGTTTTGTGAAATGGTAGAGAGGGTGAAATTTCATTATGAGCTTGCTAGGTTGTTTGTTATTTATCTCCATAATGGCCAAGTGAACCTTGATGGTGTCTCTTTCACCTTGACACCTGACACCATTTCAGCAGCAACAGGCATCCTTAATGTAGGTGAACAATGGAATAAGGGGCAACATGTGGGCAGAGAACATTATGAGCCTTACATTAAGGCTGGATATCAGAGGCAAATCAGCAGGGTTTTTCCTTTCAAATACTTGCATAACACTTATGCTCCTCTCATGAAACTCATCATCAAGTATTTCACCTATGAAGGAAGGTTTTCTCGCCTATATACATATCATATCAAGTTGTTGATGCCTTTCAGAAGAGTAAGGATGATGAACCTCCCATACTTTATATGTAGGAATATTGAGAAGATGGCTTACTATGTGCAAAGTGTTAGTGTCGGTCTTGAGCCCTCCATCGGTGATCAAAAGCTCTTTGCATGTGCATAGGTAGGTGTCTCATCACTGTCAGTTTTGCATCCCGTTAGGCATGCCATAACACTGATGGAGGAGCTGGTCTTTGTTCCCTTCTTGGCTTTGCTGGATCAGATCATATCATTTAAATGAGCTTGTGTTATACTTGTTTTATTTTTGTCTTGAAATCCCAAGTCTAGGTCTAGGGTTTTGGTCAAAATCACTGCAAGTTCATGAGTCAAAGGTCTAATAGTCCCTAGCAAGCCGGAAGGAGGTATGTAAATATGTTCCATTGATATTTTTTCATCAGGTACAACTCATTTATACCTTGGATTTAAAAACCCTGTTTTTAAACCCAAGGTCATGTGAAATTTGTAAAAATAAGGAAAATTTTCAAAATTCTTCAAAATGCCGGCAATAACCCTGGTCTCCTTGCCAGAGTCCATCAGATGGTCAACCTGCAAAAAGAACGAAGTTAAAGCACTCAAAAGATCAAATTCAGGACAAAGTGAACTTAAAACAGTGTTAAAGTGAATGTCAAAGCAAAAACATTAGAAAGTGGGTTTGATAATTTAATTTTTTCAAATTTGGGCCTATAAAGAGTAAATTTCCTCTGAACATGCCTCATTATGCATTTGAGAGTTTGCAAAAACAAGTGAGAGGTCAAGAAGGCGATTTGCAGCAAGTTAGAGTCTTTTTCAGGGGGTGCGACCACTCAAACTTGGTGCGCGACCAGTTGGGCGGGGCGCGACTACTCAGCGCCACTTCTGCAGTGTATTTTCCTAAGGGGCGCGACCACTCAGAGCAGGGGCGCGACCACTCGACCTGTTTTGTCCAGAAGCACTCTAAATCGACCAAATAGCCCTCCTACGTGCTAAATCGATCGAGGTAGGCACTCAATTCATGAATGATGCTAATGGATGGTGAAATAATGATGTGTGTCATGGTTTTATCATTTAAGATTGCAAGAGAATGGATTAATTTGGTTGTTGCTAATGTAGGCATTATGCTAGGGTTGATGTTTTTTTTCAAGGTTTTAAATCCCTCTTTATTTCTTCCTTGTTTCCTATTAAATTCACAAATGTTATAATATGTTTATCTCTTATCTCATTTGCAATAAATACTAAATTTCCCATCCCAAATTCCTAAAACCCTATCCCTCCCCAAATCCCTTTACAAAACCCTAATGCCCTTTCATGTATTCTACCCAAACCCTAATACCCTCCCACAGCAAGCAAACTAAATGAACAACAACAAGGAAAATAAATGAATAACAGAAAGAATAAAAAATGTTATGTAAAAAGAGAAAAGAGCAATAATATGCCAAAATGACCAAATATAAAAAAAAAAAGAGATATTGCTGTGCATAGTCATTGAAAAATAGAAGACACGCTGCTGTTGCATATCCATAGCAAAAACAAGAAAAATGCAGTTGTGTATATGTATAAAATGGACATATTGCTGTAATTATTGTCTGCAAAAGAATATTGTTATGTCTCCCCAAAACCAAGCCTTGTTTTCCTCTCTACCCCTTCCCTAAAATCCTGTTCAATTAAGATCCCTTTTCCCTTATGACAAGATGTAAAAGAAGTCTTATTCCCCTATGACTAAATCCTAATAAAGTATTTCTTTGCAAATGATTTCCTAATGATGGAAGATGAGATGATATGTTTGACATTTTGTGATTTATCCCTTAAAAATCCCTGTTTTTACATATTTTCCCATTCCTTATTAAAAATCCCTCCCCTAACATTTCCCTTATGATTTTTTCCCCTTGAAAACAGCATACTTCTCAGCATTTTTGCAGGCAAGGGCAGCAGTTTACTCTATCTATTTGCTTCACTTTTCTCAAAAGCACCATGTCAACCACTGAAACCTATGAGCAAGGTGATGACCGGTCTTCTTCCATAGAAATCGAGGTACAGCAGAGGCCTCGTAAGGGTGGCAAAGGTGGTCATCATAGGAGAGAGGAAACCACCTCTTTGGCAGAATTGCAGGCCTGTCCTATGGCAGTGAATTGTTTCCGTTATATGTCATGTTTTCATTTCTGTGAGAGGCTTGCTCAGATTCAGCACCACAGGGAGTTGGCCCGCTTATTTGTTTTGCACCTTCATGATGGGCAGGTCACTCTTGCAGGGGTGAATTTTGTACTATATCCGGAGGTGATTTCATAGGCAACCGGGATACCAAATGTGGGTGAGGTGTGGCCCAAGCGCAAAATGCTGGATTATGTTTATTTTGAGCCATATGTCAGGCCAGCATTCATGAGTCACCTGTCAGGCGTCTTTCCCTTCAGATTCCTCCAGGGGGAGTATGCTCCAATCATGCGGCTTATCATGCATTACTTTACATGCGAGGGAAGATTTTCACAGGTCTTCTCTTGTCACATTCACCTGTTGGTGCACTTTACCTGAGCGAGGATGATGAACATCCCAGTTTTCTTCTTCCAGGACATTCAGAGGATGGTGTCCATGTTTTAGAGGCAGTCCCCAGCTCAGCAGCATAGGAGTTTGTGCCATCATGGTCTCATCTAGCTCATTGTTTCTCATCAGTTGAGTCAGTAGGGCATTCCATGGGCAGACTTCATTTCTCATGAGTTCTTTACAGTGCCACCACAGCCCCAACCAGAGCCAGAAGCCCTTCATGAGGAGGGAGGTCCATCACACCAGCCCGAGATTATTGTTCCGAGACATGTTGTTTCCCCACCGCAGCTTACATATCAAAGGGGTCATAGGACCTTGTTTGCAGTAGCTCGACGGGTACTTTCTCCACAGCAGGTGGAAGGGGTCTCGTCATCATCATCAGGTCAGCGAGTGTTATCTCCACACCAGGTGGAAGGGGCCTCATTTCCGACAGCAGCATAGGTATCAGAGAGGGGCAAGCAGCCCATGATTGAGGAGAGATTGTCAGGTGATCCGGTTATTGATCTTGACGCCGGTTCTGCTAGCACAGAGCTCAAGGATATCATCCTAGAGCAAAGTACTGAGATTCAGTCACTGCAAATGAAATTATTGATGGCAAAATGGACAATAAACTATCTTGAGCAGCGCAACAAGCAAGTTGAGGATGAGAAAGTGTTGGATGAGCTGTGGAGGATTCGAAGTGATCGAGTCATCAACCGTAGGAGGCCCGGTGACTTGCTACCCAAAGAGAGGGAATCCATGCTTATCCGGGTGAATACACACTTAGAGAGGTTGTTGGCAAAGGCCAACCAAGAAAAGAAGTTGCTAAAGAAACATGAAGAATCATTATTGGGCAAGGATGCATGTTGGTAAGGCAAGGATAAAGATTCTTCAAAGGAGGTTGACCGAGGCTCTCAAAGGGAGGAAGAAGACCAACCCGCTCCGTATCTTGGCTAAGGCCTCTCTCACTCACCATGATACTCATTAGCCTCCTGCCTAGCACAACCAAGAAATTTGAGAGTTTGAAGCATTTTTGGTATTGTTGGGAATTTTACAGGTATTGGCCATTTGACTGGTCTACCCTGCGCGCGCCAGTCATAGGGATAGCTGCAGAACGGGAAACTCTACCATTTTGGATTTTCATGAAAAATACACTTGCCTTATGGATGGGTTTCAGATTTTATGAAGGTTTGGGGCTCCAAAAAGCTTTCAAATACATGACAAATTTTGACTTTCTGCCCCTTTTTTGAGTTGCAGAAAGCTGCCTTGGGAGAAATGACTTTTGAGGGGTCAAATCAACTCCAAATTCCGAAATTCAAGTGGGGTTGGAAAGTAGACGCATAGACCTTTCCCATGAGCTATATTGCACCTGATTTGGACACCGGGAAGGCCCTCAAACAGAGCTGTCAATGCACGTAACCAGTCAAAGTGAGGGGCACAACCACTCAGGGAAATTTCACTGTTTTGACCAGTTCGGCCAGCGAAACACTGTTTTTACTTTGGTTGACTTTTGAGGCATTTAAATGATGGATTTTTGTGTAATTTTCATGGCACTTAGATACTTTTACTCTCCTTGAACACTTCTAGAAGTTTCCTTGATGTAAATGGTAAATATTTAATGCATGGATAGGTTTCCTAAGTTTTAGAGGCAAGTTGTTTTGACTGCCTATTATCTAGTGATTAGTTTAGAATTAGTTGAAACAGCTCCTAGGAAGCTGAGCTCGACCCCTAGAGGTGGGGAAAGGAGTTAGATCTTCTATATTATGCCTTCTCTTACTCATTTTCATGGTTGGACTCTTGAGGGAGAAGCTCTATTGTATATTTTACTTGTATCTCTGCAATTTGAGGAAAAGGAAGGCCAGGGTTTTGCAGACATCATTGTGGATTCTTGTGGATTATTGTGCTGATGGTGTGTTTCCTACTTGTCATTGTAAGTGTGTTTATGTGTTCCATCTTATTCTATTGCTGCTAATTAAACAAAAGAAGTGATAAAGTTTGAATTCATGCATGCCATGCTCAGATTTCAATTTTGTTTAATATTTATGTTTTCCACTGTCTAGAGAGGATTCAAATTCATTGTTTGCCCTCTTTAGCTTCTCTTATTTCATCCTTGATCATCCATCTTAGCTAAAGGCATCAGTAAAAACTCCTACCTTGCCCCAAAGACCCCCTGCAAAAACTGAGCTCAATCCCCGCACCCTGAATTGCACTCCCTCCAATTGCCACCAAAAACCCCAAAAACTTTAAATCAACCCTCCTTATCAATTTACTAGCCTAAAATCAGTGTTTCTAATTGGTCAACTCATCCTATTGAAAAATCCACCGAGTTTGACCTGAGAGAGCCTTCTCATACCTCGTAGGGCTAGCTACGAGGTGAAATGGTTTGATGTAGCTTTGAGGTTTGTCTATCTCAGCCTAGGTGAAATCTCAAGTGCTAACAGGACCCATTCAAATTTTCCACCAGAGCAAGTTTAATAGGGTGGTGGTTGTGGCCACAACAAAATGGTGAACCATTGGGCGAACCAATTATCTCTGTTACCAAATAAACTTTGATCCGTAGAACATTAGGGTGTTAAGATAAACTTGAAATGCAACTGTATATATGGATAGACACAGGTTCCACTTCAGCATTAATCGCTTTAGGTGAGATAAAGACAAATAACTTTTATTTACTAATAGGGTTTTGATAGGCATTCTCCAATGGTCGTATGATGAGATTTATTGACCCTCCTTTACCTGTTTTCTACTTTCAAAATACTTTAGGGGCCATCACCAGTTTGTCAATACCTATTTAGGTGTGTACCTCATCTCTTTATTGCACTTCAAGTTTGATGAATATGTGTAGATATGTTTATCTGTACTTTATGTAAAAAAATATTAGTGCTATACTTTCGTATGATTGAATGGGGTGCAGCCATGGATCATGAAATATTTTTAAACCACTTAAGCAAGGTTGGGCTTGCCGTGTCAATCGGTACTCTAAGTCTAGCAATATTCCCTACTCCAACCAGCTTCCCAAACAACTTGTCCTTCCAAATTGGCACAAGGACTCGACATTTCATTTTATTTTTTTTGAATAAGTCCTTCCAGTTTCAGGCACATGGACTAGAGCACAACTAAATTTGCCACAAGATATACAACAATGAGCTTAGCCCATGAAAGGAGGTTTACTTGTAGATGACCGATGTTGGAAAATTTAGTGTGGTGGGCGAAACCAATGGAGAATAACTGCAAACCTTATAGGCAAGTATAGGCTAGGTCTGGGTGGGATTTCAAAAATGCAGCATTCCACCATGCCAGTCCAACCGTGGTTACACATTTTTTCATTTTATAAAGATGTCCCTACATGCTTCAGGTGTCCAGGTTATCGACAGAGCCTACCTAGTTCCCAACAGATGCCAATGAGTGGCTTCGATTCAAAGTTTACTGCTGATTTTCCAGTTTTCATAGACTCATCGAAGGTTCGCTTGATTTGCAAGGTAACAATGAATTTAAGATCTATAGACTCACCAACAGGTTAATGAGGGAATTGAAAGGCTGAAGGTAGTGAATGAGGGCAATTGGAAGAGAGATATAAAAGGTGAAAACGAGACTGAAAGACCGAAATCAATTGACTGAAGAGGACTGAAATTCAAAACAGAAGGAACATAAAATTTGCGCAAGACAAGAACAGATAGGATGAAAATATAACTAAGCTAACAACAAAATAAAATGAATCCTAACCTACTCAATAGGTAACCACCATGTGGTGGCTACTGGAAGTATCTCTTAAGATGTTGGCCATTAGTAGGGAGTTTTTCAGTTTCTCCCTGTAAAGTTTTCTATATGTATGTTCCTTGACCAATTTTTTCCTCAACTTGGAACGGGCCTAGCCATAAGTGTTGGAATTTCGTGTGCTTACCTTTTGGCTCATTCAAATTGTCCCATTTCAAGACAAGCTCACCGACTTGGTAATCTTTATCTCCTGCTAGATGGCAATCAAACCATCTCTTCGCAATCATTTGGTGATTCCTGAACTTGTTTTTGGAATTATCTCTGATCCAGGTGGCTCCAGAGGGACACAGAGGACAAAGAGGGCTCAAAAACCAAAGTTTTTAGAATAATGTTGACCTAGACCAAAGCGTAGATCTCATCGTCCTGATTCCAAGGGTGCAAATGGCACTCCAATTTGAGCCCAGATGATGAAGTTATCGTGAAAAGAGTTTGGCTTGGTTCCTTTGAAAAAGGGGGCATTTCCTTTAAAAATCGGTCTAAAAGCCTTATAAGGCAAATTGTAATCGGAGGAGACCAAAGGGTAGACTTAAGGCCGGGCCTTTAGAACACCCGATCAACGATCTTGATATATTGGGTCGGAGGAAGGCAGGCACGCGATGTTGGGACCCAGGTAGAGCCGACTTGCGATTGCGATATCGGCGATCGGCCTCGGCGTATGGCAAGGGAAGAACCCCCAAGCCACAGCGAATGCGATATGCAATAGCGATGAACAACATGCGATCTTCACCATTGGATTGGAAAACAGATCAATGGCTAAGATTAAATCGACAATCGGGAGATCGACGATCCCAGATCCCAAGGGGTGATGCAGTAGCAACATGCGATGCAATCTAGACTGTCCGATCAAGGAGCAAATCAACGGTCCAGATCTAATCGGCATATCGGAGATTGGTGATCAATGATCCCCCAATATACAGGGCCATTGACATCAACGATAGCGACAACGATAAAGGGCCGGACTTGATTGAGCTATAAAGCCCAATTTCATGAAATTTGAAGTTTGGTTTTTTGGATTTTTCAATGTTTTATGTGTATTTTGAGTTTGAACGAAAAAATCCATTTTTGTGTTTTTGTTGTGCCTATCGAACCTTTTGTTCAAACGACTTCTATTCTAAACCAACAAACTCCACATTTTAAGCAGCCTTGTCACAAAAATGTGTTATAAAACACAATGAATGTAGAGAGTGACCGAGAGCTTGAGTGCCAGAGAGCCAAGGAGGAGTGTGTGCCCGACGAAGAGTTGGAGAACAAGAGGCAGAACGAGAGCGCCAGAGAAAGCCAGAGATAGCTGGACAGTGTCGTGAGTTATTTAGAGAAGCTTGAAATCTAGAGTGCCGCAGAGCCGCAAAGCCATGGAGCTTGATCGAGGCAGCGCGAGAAGGTGAGCCAAAGAGCCACTGGGTTAGACAGAGCTGCAGAACTACAATGACATAGCCAGAGCGCTACAAAGCCAGATAGCCAGAGAGATACATTGCAGAGAGCCCCAATAAGTCTTCTTCTTGTGATCGATGGTTCAACAAGCTTCAGCACTTTGACAACTTATGTTTCAGATCCCCCTGATTGCGACAAGCTAGAAAACTATCAATGCAAGGGGAGCCAAAGTCCAGATCAATAATGGGCCCTTCCTGCGCATCGACAATGTGAACAAGATTATTCACGGTAGATTGTTTTTGCTATGAATATGGACATCAAGCTTCAGATGGTCCCTTGTTATGAGGAATATTATTCTTTGTTCATGTACTTCTTCCTTATGCATTAGGCTGCATAGATCCTTGATTGATGTTGATGTAGGATCTTGTTTATTACATGTTGTCATGATTCCTTGCTTGATTTGATGCAGAATCTTCTATATGATGTACTTGCTATCATAACTCATCATGTTTTGTTTTGAGATCCCTTTTTGTATGTTGTTGGGATAGTCTTGTCATCGTCATGCATGTTTTGTTTTTGAAATCCATTTTATGCCATGTTGGTGGGATGTTCATCATGCATGTTTTTGTGTCATACTGATACGAGTCTTTTGATTGAGAGTTCCAGCTGTGGAACATCTCTTAGATCCACTCCAACATGAGGGTATTTTTCCTTGTATGGTTGCGACTTCATCTCTTGTGTACATCACCATTATTGGCAACACTTAATGCAGCAGCCTACACCATCTTGAAACCAGGGCCCGAAGACGTAGTAGCTCCTAGATGAACTCCATTATCAATGCTTATGTTTTCATGTGTTGATGATTCATATGTTCCTCTTCTTTTGCACATGCAGATGTATTCATTAATGTTCTTTTAAAATGAAATTTCACACATCATGAAAGTAAAAGGTCTTGGAAGGGTCCTTTGTCACACTCGGACCTGGATCAATCTCTCAATTCCTCCAACCTGACCAGTTGGTTGATCCTTTTTTGAAGTAAGGTTGAAGGTGTCCCTCTTGAGGCTTGGGAGAGCTGTAAAGAGGGAAGGATAACATTGGGAGGCAAGATGGCTTCCTATCCATAGACAAGGAAGTATGGGGGGTTTCCTAATGCTAATTTTGGGGTGACCCTATCGGCCCAAAGGCATTTTTTTATAGCGTTGTGCCAATTCCTCTGGTTTTCGATGATAGATTTATGGATTATGCAGATGAGGTTTTTTTTTTAGGACTTTGCAGCTCCATTTCCCCGGGGGTAATAGTTTGATTCATACCTTATGTGAATTGACTTATCAATAGAAAATTTAGTTAATTTTAGTGATGAAAAATAAGAAGCATTATCAAATATGAGAGCGTCACGGATGCCAAACCTGTTGATAATAAATTTCTCAATAAAAGATATTACCTCATCTTCATTAACCTTCTGAAGCAGGATGGCTTTGGTCCATCTGGTGAAGTAGTCGGTTGCCGTGAGTATATACTTATGCTGATATGAAGAGTTTGGAGTGATATCACCTATGAAATCTAGGCCCCATTTCTGGAACGGGTGATAAATCATAACGGATCTGAGGGGAAGGCTAGCTTTCTTTCCTACCCTATGGCAGTTGGACACACCTTGCACTTCCGGGCATAAGCATGCGAGTCTCTGAACACTATAGGCCAATAATACCCAGCTCTTAATTTTCTATGAGCAGTGGTCTCTTCGCCACAGTGACCCCCTGCTGGGCCGTCGTGCATTTCTTTCAAGACATGATCAACGTCATCCTTTTCCAAATACCTTAGCCAAACTTCATCACAAGTTTTTCTATATGATGTGTCATTGGCCAAGTGATACTGATTAGATTTTAATCTGAGTGCTCTCCTTTGTGATGCATCCATGTGCTCGAGAGATGATCCTCGTGTTAGATAAAAGCATATGTCATAATACCACAACTCAGGGTCCAAAGGGACGTCCAACATTTCACACTCACACATCAGCATTTTGTTAATCCATCCAAGCTCCTCCCTGAATTCTACTTGCACGTCCTACATGCTCTACGCTTCTAGTTCTTTCGACACCCCTTCTTTATCTGCCAAAACTTCTGCTACAATCTTACACAATCCCTACCCTCAAACTATCTTTGTCGGCTTAATCTTGAGGTCGTATTCTTGGAGAGCGGTTATCCAATTTCCTCTCTGTTCCTCCATTTCCTTTTTCACAAATAGGGTTCTTACAGCAGGGTGGGGAATGATTACTTTAGTCCTAGCCTTTAATATATAAGGGTGGGAATGTTTCACATCTTTAAAAACTGCAAAACCTTGTTTCTCCACATCTAGGTAGTTCAGTTTTGCTTCTTGAAGATTAGAGCTCATATAAGAAATAGGGACTTCATTGTCGTCATCATTTTTTTGGGTGAGGATTGCGGCATATGAAACATCAGAAGTGAAAGTGTACAAAAGGAATTCCTTGTCAACATTGGGGCTGACCAACGCAGGAGCTTCTACGATGACCTCCTTAATTCGCTGAAACAATTTCTTAGCTTCATCACTCCACCTATACACAACGTGTTTTTTCATCATTAGCTGAATGGGATGCACTATTTCTACGAAACCTAAAACAAATTTCCTTACAAAATTAAATTTCTTGAAAATAGATTGCATTGCCCTTTTATTCACAGGGGGTTGTATTCTCATGATGGTCTCTATTTTGTCTAGATCAATAATAATCCCTTCTTTAGAGAGGATATGTCCTAGTAGTTTCCCTTCTGTAACTACGAAAATTCTCTTCTTGGGATTCAAAGATATTGTGTGCCTTTGGCATCTTTCGAAGATCTGTTTCAGGTGATAAATATGAACCCTTTTGTGATACGAATACACAGTAATGTCATCCATGTAAACCACTACGGATCTATTAATCAATCCTCAGAGAGCTATGTCCATAGCTCTCTAAAATGTGGCACCCGCATTAATAAGTCCAAACGACATTTTACGATACACGTAAGTGCCCCATTTAGTGTTGAAGGTTGTCTTAAGTTGATCTCCATTCGACACCAACACTTGATTATATCCCGAAAACCCATTCAATAGGGACAACATTTCAGACCCAGAAATGCATTGAAGAATGTGCTCCATAGAAGGGATAGGATAGTTATCTTTCTGCGATGCTCTATTCAGGTTTCTGAAATCGATACATAACTTGATGTGTCCATTTTTCTTTCTTACTGGCACGAGATTGGCTACCCAACGGGTGTGCCTGACAAGAAAAATGGTTTTAGCGTCCAACATTTTGTTTAATTCTTTCTTCACCAACAGTTCCAGGCTTGGATGCATCTTACAAAGCTTTTATTGGTAGGGATTGACATCCTTTTCCAAATGAATTACATGTTGCACAATGTCGGTATCGAAGGTTCTTAAGTCACCATATGTCCATGCAAAGACGTCCTTGTGCTCTCTAAACAGCTTGACAAATGCAATCTTTTCTTGTGGAGAGAATCCTAGGCCCAAATTAACATTTTTTGGGTCTTCCTCAGTTCCAAGGTTGTCCGACTCATACTTCATGGACGAGCTATGCATTTTACAGTTAGTCGGCTTCTTAAATTTATCATGCAGATCATAAAAGTTCTCCATCTTGACAACGGAATTGGGAATTATATTGGGCTGATCTTTTTCCTCATCCTCGCTCCCATTCATAAGCTTCTCATGATTGTTTTCATCAATGAATGCATTTTTGAATGTATTTTTTCAATGTAGGAACTCAAGGATTTTCTCATCACCTTCGAACACCTACCAATTTGAGATGTTATCAGGTACAGATGGTTTGAAAATCAACTCAACATAATATTTATTCTTGTTTAATCTAAGATCAGGCAAAAGTTTTGCAGCCATACTAGCCATCAGATCGGCATCTTGGTTTTCCATCAAGGTATGTGTGTGATATTAAAAGAATCAAAACTGTCAATTAAGCTCCATACCTCATGTTGGTATCTTACCAGGTGTGGTGAATTGCAATGTATCCTTTTCCTTACCTGGTCCACAATTATCTGTGAGTCACCAAAAGCTTTAAGATTTCTCACCTTCATATCAATGGCTTTCTTCAAGCCCTGTAGCAAGCCTTCGTATTCTGCCATGTTGTTGGTGCACGCGAACTCCAACCGGATGGCCATCAAATGTTGGTTCCCTTGCGGGTCAATGGGAATTTTCCCAGCACCTGCACCTTCTAAGCAGTTAGAGCCATCAAAATAGAGTGTCCAAAACATAGAATTTGATGTTATATCAAATGAATTGCCTTCTACGAAATTGGCCCTATCATCTACCATATTACAAGGTAGCTCATTAGTCAGACTACAAGGGAGGGCTCCCAACTGTGTGTTTATTGCAGTTTCTTCAACTGCCTCTACATAGAATTCCCCAACACATGTTTCTGTGGCACAAACGCTGAAATTGTAATTCCCAAGGATAGAGTTGGTAGACATTACAGGTTTATTGGGATCGTTTAGTTCTGTCACTACATACTTCATGTATCTTTCTTGATCAACTCTCAGCTTATCACCTTTTCCCTTTTGAGGCAACAAGAGATGGGACCAATCAGTTGAGAAATACCCATTCAGATTTGCTGACCAGTCCCTACTAAGTAGCATTCCATATGCCTTAGGTATGTCGACTACCACTATGTCAATGACTTGTGTGTATTGTGGTTTCGTAGACATCCGAATCAACACATATTTCAATTCTCCAATTACTTTCACATTCATTCTGTCTAGTTGCATAATTTGAGTTTCAGTTTTCTTAGGCATTGCATGAAGTCTTTTAGCAACAACGTAAGGCATAACAGTGGATGAGGCACCAGAATCTACGAGGAAATTGTATACGTTCATGTTGAAGATTTAAAATGTGATAAGGAAAGGTGGAGTCATGGATTTTGATTTCCTTCCTATCATGGCTTCACTGACATCTTAAGGTGTTCTATTCATTTTTGACAGAGTGGCTTCCATGGCTGATGGCGTTTAGGCTGTACTTGGGGTTCCAACAGGTCTGGATGTCGACTTCTTGGTTTGGCTACTCAGATTGGTGGGAGATTCACAATTCCATTCATTCATAGCTTTCAAAAGCAGATTTCTTTTCTGCGTTAACTTTAACAAATCGAAGTATGTGATATTAGCTCGAGATTTCTTAAGATCATCTACAATATTGTAATCAATGTTATAAATAGGGTAGGGCAAAGTAAACATACCGATTTTTTCGTTCTTAGGTGGGAGTTTACCATTTGAGTCATCTTCGTTTCATTTGGAGATGTATTATCTTTCTCTAGATAGTTCACGACTGGAATGCTCTTAGAATCACCACTAGGTTTATTCTTCTCAAAAGAAAACTTGGGATCATATGCCTTCGGAGGGTGAACATATTTCTATGTCTGGTCTACAGGCTTCATCACACCCGCAAGTGGCCCTTTACTTTGTGTGTGGATTTCATTAGTGTGGATTTCTGCTGTACTATCTTCTTTGTTGTCATCATTCCCATTTGTATAGAAATCCCATAGTACATTGACTTGAGATCCGATAAGAGCTAACTCTTCCATATTTAAATTCCCTTCGTTGGGTGGAGCAGGAAATGCAAGTTGACCATGACCACCTTCTATCTAGTTATGATAGAAAGGTTTGAAGGATTTTCTATTGTTATAATCTCCTCCATTCCCACTTGTACTCTCTCAGAATTCCTTTTCATATTGATGAATGTGTTCATCAATTTCTTAATGATCTGATGCAAACCTTCCACATCTGTGGTGTCCTTTTCTTTGATCTCAACCACTTTGTTATCACTCCCATTATTCTTCTTAGATGACTAAGAGGCTTTCTTTCCTTCGATCGTATGATGACATGTTATGAGACTAATCATTTCGTTCTTGACTTTTACTGCTTCATCGATAGCACCCTGTAAGGTTTGTGTGTTACTCCTTTTAACACACATCATGGTAGGGACAGGGAGAGCAGTGATGCAAAATTCCATGAGCACCTCATCATTAGGTCTAGCATTAGTCGGGATTCCGTTGAACAAAGTGTTGAACCAGGTGTTAAAATCCTTGACCTTTTCTTTGGTTTCTATTTTTAAATGGGATAGTTCTATAACTAAGGCCACAGGTGTTTTGTCATCGCTAAACTTGTCTAAGAAGGCCTGATGAAGGGCACCCCATGAGGTGATCGATCCTATTCTGAAGCTAAAATACCATGTGGAAGCCATGCCAACCAAAGTAAAAGTGAACAAGCGACATACCACATCTTCATCGGCTACCCCCAACATGCACACAGCTAGGAAGAAAGAGTGAATATGGTTATCAGCAATGTCTCCTTGCTCAGGGCTGAATTTAGGCAATACTCTTTCTACATTCTTAGGTAAGGCATGTGATTGCCTAGGCACTACTACGACATCCTGTGCAAGCTAGGGAGGGAGTGGTCCTAGAGGAGGTGGGGGTTGATTCCCACTTGAAGGAGGTGGTGGAGGTTGATTCCCACCTAGAGGAGGAACGTTAGCCATATTATGGTTAGGGAGGTTCTAGTTGAGAGTTTCCCCAGGGTGTTTTTTGTTAGGATTTACCAAATCGAGCCAGGAATTACCTTTAGAGAGGGGATTGTCAAGAATTTCTTCCCAAGGAGTGTCGATACTTTGCAAGGACTCTAGCACAATATCTTCAAGAGAAGGGGCTGTAGATGTCTCTTCGTTTATGGGATAGATCCTTGGCTTTCTTTTAGTTTTCAGAGGTAAAGAATGAAAGATGGTGAGCTAAGATAGGAACAAGCGTAAGCATGAGTAAGTACTCTGACTAGTTGTTCCTGAGTGATAAGACACTCCCACAGTCACTCTTCCTTGGGTGACCCAAACACAAGACTTAGAGGGACCTCTGCTTCTTCGAAATGTGGCTCTTCCAAATGGGCGGAAGGATCTTTTCGAAATTTACGATCCATACATTAATCTTTTCAAATCCATGTGCGACATTTATAGATGAAATCTTGAAAGTTGTGAACGGTGGTTCAGGCCCTCCTTCTAGCCCCAAATTTGTTGACATGGAAAATTTTCATGTGCCAACAAAAGGGAACCAACCCGATCGCAGACCCAGATTAGATCTGCCTTTGTTTGGAATGTCTAGTTCCAACGGATTTTAAAGGATGCCGTAAACTATTGTAGGTGCTAAAAGATTTCTCCCCAGAGGAAGACATCCATTAAATCAACAAAAGAAATAGCTAACCTATATGTATCAGGTCCTACCTATACTGATTCTACCTACTTATGCTAGTCCTAACTATTCTAATCTATCCTGCAGGAGAAAATTAAAGAGATTAAACATCATATATAGGTTTCAAGTCCAAATGAATCAATTACTGAGTTCACCGATGAACAAGGTTGTATTT
Organism: Pinus taeda; assembly: GCA_000404065.3. Taxonomy (NCBI): domain Eukaryota; kingdom Viridiplantae; phylum Streptophyta; class Pinopsida; order Pinales; family Pinaceae; genus Pinus; species Pinus taeda. The sequence continues at coordinate 51,235 of APFE031169859.1, forward strand.
AAGCTTAATTGCAATCTAATTATTCATACAAGAATACACATTCCTACTTTTACAAATAAAACTTGCAACTGATGTTTAATGTAGCTTTGAATCAGAGACCGCTCATGAGTTAACCATGATAATGAATTATATTCAAATAACCAAGACTAGTCATAAGTTATTTGTTATCACTGTGCATAAAAACAAAACATATATATCCTCATGCCAGTCACAACACCCTGATTCCAAACATTAAAGAAAAAGGAAAATGAATCTAAAAAAAAGGCTTCTTCTTGACCTAAATAGTCTTCTTTATTAGCAAAATAAATCCAACCCTGTTCTGCCCCTCAAAAATCCCCTCTTCCATCTCAAAAGGTAATACCTATGTAGAAGGAACCTGACCCTCCGACCTTCCCCTGAATTTTCACCTTCCTCTCTTTTAAATATACAAATCAAAATATGCAAATGTAGAATGATCGATGAAACCACTAACACGTCGAGGCCACATTTGCTGGAGCGTTTTATTTCCTGTGGAAATGGATGTCAATGGAAAGGAGAATGATTGCGTGTCATCTCTTCATGATAAACCCTGGGACAACATAACTTTCAGAATACATAGGCAACACATAGAAACCCGACCGTGAACGCCTAAGGCCAGATCTTAAATAGGATACATCCGCATATATAAACTTTTCAGGTCCACTCATGCATCCCGCAGTCATTCCTGATGCTTATGCATCTGCTCTTTGATCTCACTTTTCTTCCCTTGATCCTCACCTACAAAAATAATTAACATTAGCTATGATTATGAAAAATATGAAAGAAATGCCAAGAAAAAAAAATCGTGCCCTCATTAAAATTTTTATAAAGAGATGGACTATGTAACTAGGAGCTTTGTGTATAGTATCAAGCATTTTCATTGTTCATAATATTCAATTTTTATTTAAGAATCACTTGATGGTATAAAAGGAGATAAAAGCAAGAGGGAGATATGATAAAGGCATATCGAAATAAAAAAGGAACAAGTGTGAAAGAATCGGCCCCTGGTTCAGCCAAGGTTGCAATGCAATCAAGATGCAATCACACATCATAGTGGGCAGTCACATGCACCATCACCCCTAGTTCCACCAATTGTGATTTGCAATGGGCCAGACCCAAAAAATATATGTGTTATGTTTAATACTCCTGGCAGGTCTGCTGTATCGTAGAGCACCTCATGTCTAAGTGCTGGGTTCCGTTGATTACGATTTGCAATGGGATTCGAACCCAAAAACATATGTGTTGCATTTAATAATCCCTGCAGGTCCACCATATCACAGAGTGTTGAAGCTTGGGATGATCCACTGGTTGAAAGCGCTGATTGCGAGGTCCGATGTGATCGGAGGCCTGATCACATCGCAATTATTCATGGGAGATAGACCTTAGCCCTTACCCAATGCAAAATGCGATATGCAATGTAACGACGTACCCGAAAAATATAGACGGGGTTAATTACATTTAAAGTCTAGGAGGTCATCGCATATCAGAGCAAAAGAGGAATGTGTAGTGTGACCGCAGAAATTGCGAGGTTGCAACATCGAGAAATGTGTAAAGACCGAGGAAACACAGAAAAGGTAAGTTATATATGCTTGCAGAGTATTTCTATTATAAAAGCATTATAATAGAAATAAAGACGTGATATAAGGTTTTGTGGGTTGAGTCCAAATACAACCATAGTAGAGAGTGGGGGTTGGTTATATGTGCAGGTATAGAGTACCATGAAGGTTTATGGGGATTGAATAAGTCCTGATGAAAGGATATGAACAAAGGGCTAGACTAAGTTATAAATAAATCATTCCGTAAAGATTTATTAATGGGGCCTTAACCATTCAACTTTGAAGACATAATTCCATGTGACAACTCCAGTAAGAAATGGAAGATCAAACGTCTAGGAGGCCCATTCAAATTTGCCACTAGAGCATGTTTTAATAGGGTGGTGGTTGTGGCCATAATACATGATCAAAAGAGCATTTGTCACCAAAAACTAAACGTCACCAAAGGTGGCGTCACCAAAATTATAGGTGTTGTAGTGACATACAAAGTCTGTCACCAATAATGATTTATAATGACGGATAACGACTATCACCATTTTATATGAGCAATGGTGATGGACCATAGCCTCTGTCACCAAAAACTAAATGCCACCAAAGGTGGTGTCACTAAAAGTATAGGTGTTGTAGTGATATTCAAAGTTTATCACCAATAATGATTTATAATGATGGATAACGACCATCACCATTGCATATGAGCAACGGTGACAGACCATAGCCTCGGTCACCAAAAACTAAATGTCACCATAGGTGGCGTCACCAAAAGTATAGGTGTTATGGTGACATTCAAGGTCCATCACGAATATTGATTATAATGATAGATAGTGACCGTCACCATTTCATATGAACAATAATGATTTATTGTGATGGATCTTTAATGGCCGTCATTGTTGGTCCATATATATGGTGATGTTCATTGACTATCACCAAAATTTGCATTGCTAAAAGCATATGTGTTGTGGTGAAATTCAATTTCCATCACGAATATTGACTATAATGACAGACAACGACCGTCACCATTTCATATCAACAACAACGATTTATGGTTTTGGACCTTTGAGGGTCGTCACTATTGATGCGTATATATGGTGATGTTCGTTGACTGCCACCATTTCATATTTTCGGTGAGGGTCGAAAATATCACCAAAGCTCATTGGTGATGGTCAAAAGAGCCTTTGTCACAAAAAATTGATCGCCACCATTCCATATGGATGTCAGGGCACGATGGAATCAAACAACCAACCTCCTGCTTGTAAATCAAGTGCTTTTCCAATGAACTAACACCATTTAAATAATTATATTTTTTTTAAATTAGACTTAAAACTTAATAAATTGTAAATTCTAAAACTTTTAATAAATTAAAGTCTCATCAATATTTTACTAAACAAGCAAAGCAACATCGAAGATGTAGGTCCCTACCTAATGGTTATTGAAGTTATGAAAATTGGGTGGAGGGAAATAGTTATGTATAAGAGAATCAATATGTTCAGTTGAATACTCAATTAGAAGTGAAACTCTGAAGACATTTATAACCTATAAACGACCTATAACTATAAACTGCACCAAAAATTGTGAAGGAAATGTCATAAGTGAATATCATATGGAAGAAGAGGAGGTAGGGACTTGGAACCCTTGTACATCTTGGCATGCCTTAGCACTTGGCACATATTAGCTTGTTTGACATGTCTTTGTACTATTTGGCACATCTTAACATGCCCTAGCATTCCCTAACACACTTTGGCAATCATGAACTCACAACTAGCATTGCATTTTTCCATGACTTGGGAACCTTACATTCACTAGAACACCTTGGCACTCCCTAGTTGTCATGCCCCCTGTTATCCTCCATAATGTCCCACGCTGATGAAGATATCGATGAAGGTAACCACAGGCCAAGATTTTAGTTTGGTAGCTAGCCTTACCAAACCAGAGAGGGCTCTCTCTATGAAATCACAACCAAGAGATCACTGGAATGTAAAGTATTTTAGGCTAGATAGCTAGGGTCAAGTGGGTTTTTGGAAAATTTAGGGACCCCGAACTCTATCCATTGGTGTCTTTTTTGGTAGGGACTTTATCATGGAGGCAAGGACTTCGAAATCTATCTAGGATAAAGCACCTAACATGCATGACAAAAGCTCCCTAGAATAGAGTACCTCCTACCTAGAAGAGTATCCCCTGATCAAAATATAGAACCCTTCTCTACTGTGCTCTTTTCTTAAAGATAAATCTGTGCATAAAATAGTCCTAAGAAAAACACCTAAATTATGAAAAGTGAACATCTAAGTCAAACTATAAAAGTATAATAAATATGGCTCTATATAAGTTTGGGAAACACTAGACAAGCATGTTTTCATACAACAACAATACGATGCCTAAAATTGATGCGATTCTTTCATCATTTCTATACCCTCACAACAAAATTGGAATCTATAGCATGTAGCCCAAGGCTATATGCATTTGCTAAAGGTGTAGATTAAAAGGATCTACTGAGATGAAGTACTATTTAAGGAGAAACACCTTGAAAAAAATAGATAAAGTCTATTGTAAATTCAACCCATTTGCACATAGACCAAGGTTTCTACTGGGTACACTTCTCTGCTGAATGGAAACTATAATGTATTGTAGAGCTACTGAAGCAAAAACACCTTTAGTGTAACATGGATAAAACTCTAACAGATATTGTCATTGTGGCCTCGGTTGTCGATGATCTCATTAGTATAGGTAACAACTTCGATAATTGAAAAACCAAAAGATGAGATGCATAGATCATTTGAAATGCCATATTTGGGCATACTTCATTATTGTTTAGGAGTGTTAGTATATAAAATGCAAGGTAACTTGTTCCATGTTTATGTCACAAGCCAAGGATGCAAAGAAATACATAAAATATTAAATAGCATAGTATAAGTCGATTGCAGGTTATTTTGAAATGGAAATGGAATTCTCCTTGTGCGGGTTCTAATCTAGTGGGTATAACTTTAAATAAGACATTGATAGTTATGGGGTTAAAATTGTCTCACAATTCATGAAAAGTCTCAAATTTGTTCACTAGAAAGAAGTAGAGCGAGCCATCAGGTTTATGGAAGGTGTTGTGGTAAAACACAAGCCCCCTTCGCCCCCATTTTTTACTTGTTTACTTCAAATAATGGGGACCCTTTCTATAAATTTTTGGTTAAGAATCTTTTTTATTTTCATTTAAGATGGTCTTACAATTTTATCAATTTTTTTTCATTTGATTCATGTTTTGATTGTTTCGTTCAGTCCGAATTTTCACAAGCTTTTCAATGATATTTGTTTCACTCCATTTCATCAACTAGTTTGTAAATAACACTCTTTTGGAGTTTGATTATTTGTGTTTCTTGGGTTAGAAAATGTATAAAATGTACCAATATTTTAATTCTCGTAGTTAAAATACATTATTTTTATAAATATTAACTCTTAATCATTTATTACTAACATTTTTTCATTTTTCACTAATGATTCTACTAAATGACCGAGCCAAATTATAAAGCATTTAAAAACACGATTTTCGAGATTTTAGTAATTCATTCTAATTTCCTACTTTAAAATGAAATATGAAACTTAAAATTTCATAATGGAAGATTGGCTGTAGTTTAAATAACAAAATCTCACTTTAAATAAACCCCACTTAAATTCATTTTATAACTTAACCAAATCTCATTAAACTTGGGCCCCATATAAAATAAAATAAAAAAATAAATAATAAAAAATATATAACATGATCGCATCCATCGCTAAATCGCACTTCGCAAATTCATAAAGAGTCAAGTTTTCAAAACCCCAATGGAGTCCCTTCATGCGATGCGATGTAAGTTCATTACCAAACATGACCGAAGTCCTTCTCCCCATGTACGTTTTGCAATTTAATTCACAACACCCTCCACCTCACCTCATCTTACCTCATGCTCACCTCACCCTCCACTCACTTCCCTCCTCCATCATAAACTCATGTGGATGAATAAATAAACCAGGATTGGTTCTAATGGTTTGTATGGTATGAATTTAAGATTGATTTTAATGGTTTGTTAAAATATTATATTTACATTATAATATTATTATATTATAATTATAATTTATATTATAATTTTGATATAATTTAAATTATAATATAAATATAATATGAGAATATTTTTAATTAGTTTTAATTAAAGAGCATTAATTAAAATTAATTATTATTATTTAATAATTAATTTAGATTTAATTATTAAGTAATCAAAATCTAATTTAGGACTAGAATTTAATTAACAAATTTTGATTTTTTGGCCTAGACAACAGAATTTCCATAATTTTGGCAATTGTGACTCATCAACTTTCGAGACTCATAGATTAAGTTTTACTTGGCCAAATAAGGCCCAGGATGGCTCATTGGAAAGATAAAATCATGGAAAACATTTTTGAGAAGGTTGCATTAATAGATTTGATTATTAATTGGGTCTAAAATCCAGCAGAAGATCAAGCTCCGAATTTTGAATAAAACTAATTTTCCTGAGCTTTATTTTCTGCATTTTCATTTGCCCAAGCCTCTTCTAAATGCAAATCCATTCGTCAATGATATCATTGGCTAATTAAATCATCATAGGAATCAATAGAAAACTTGGATTTCTTTTCAATTATTTATTTAATTAAATTTGATTAGATTTGTTTTAATTCCAGATTTGGCATTTTGATTTTATTTTTACATTTTAGTTTTGTTTTAATTTTTTTTTGTGGGAAAATAGTTGAAAAAATGAGGAGAACAAGATCTCAATCAATGAGAATGCTCAGCAATTGTAGAATAAAATTTTTAGCAGATGAAAATTGATTGAGAAAAACTCTTCTTCAACAAACTTTCTTGTAAAGAATTCCTTTGCAAATATTATAAATAGGAAATTGCAAAATGTCATAAAGGCAGCTCTCCTCTACAATTTCAGAATTCTAAAAGCACTTTTGTAATAAGGATTTAGAGTTGTAGGTGGGAGGAGTGGAATCTCAGATCTGGAGATTATTAAGGTTTTTCTTTTACATACTGAGTTATGTATAATGAACAGAGTTTGCACTATTGTAGCTCTGGTTTTGAAAGTAGAAGCTCAGGCATTGTAAAGGACTATTAGAGATTGAAGCTGGAGAAATGGATTCAATAAATTGGTATTTCGAATACTATTGTTTTCAATGCTGGTTTCATTTTATGATGACAGAATTGTGTCAATTTACTTACATATTTGTGCAATTTTGTCAGTATGGGTAATTTTTCTCTATTTTATGTTATTATTTATCTCTGCTCTTATGGAGTGAATTTTGATTTATGAGTAACTATTTACCCATAAATGTGTCTTTTAATACTGGTTTAATAAATAGTGATATGCTGTGAACTTTTTCCACATATTATTGTTTAATAATTCAAGTTACTGATTAAATGATCAATATCATTCTGAAAAATTCTTCCTGAGTGTTGTTGATTAATTATTTCAGTTAAGAGGTCTCAATAGGATGTGTGTGGTATTAATAATGTCAGTTAATTGAACTATTTAATTAGCTTAATATTCATTATAAGCCAGACATATTTAAATCCCAGTACTTTAAATATCTTGCTCTTGGTTGGGTTAGATTTATATCTGCCTAATTGAGATAGGATTAAGATAGTTCCTTTTGCTTGCATCTTAAAATAAGTTTGCATTTAGATTAATTTCTACATTGTTTTAAGTCCTCTTCCAAAAGAGGAAAACTTTACTAGTGGATTGGCTAAGCCCTAAATAAGCTTAAGGGTCACTTTCTTCTCTGATCAGTAAGAGGGTTGATCTAATGTCTCTTCTTCATTGGTGAATGAAAGTCATATTTTAAAGCCATTGTAAATTGAGAGAAGGTAGTTGGACCTAGTTGAACCAGTCAGAACCACCATTCTAAACGGAAAAGGAGCTGCTTTAAGGTCTGGATCGGGTGGTCATCCCCCATGTTGTAGCAACGATTTTTGAGGCTTCAACATTTTGGCACTAGAAGGAGGGCTTGAAACTTGTTGTCTATTGGAGTCTTTTCAATTTTAACATTTATTTTAATCACGATGGCTCCTCTTAAACTTCCAATTTGGAGTTGTATCCATGGATGTGAATCTTCCAATACTCCACCCGAAGTGGTAAGAATCTTGTTTTAGGTCAGGTTTAATGGTAAGAGTAATTGTTGTGTTCTTAATCATGTCTTTCAATTTATTTAAAATGTTTCAAGTTATGATTTTCAAGGAATTGATGAAGGCAATTTGACGTAGCCCAGCCACACTGGCCCACAACTCCACATGTCCTCGGCTTTACAACAGTTGTCGGACTTTACAATTGTTAGACCTTTCCAGCGGTTACATGCAAAGGTGGTCAGTGAACGTTGGGTTGGCAACTGTGAGCAATTAATGCCACATTCAATTCTTACCTACACACCTCGGGCCTAGTTCCTCCATTGGTTCTTTGGCCAAAACACTTTGGCTTCCTAGTCATTCGAGATGGTTTTGCTCTGCGGTGAGGTTGCTGCGAGGGTTTATTGGTTTACTGTGTGGTTTTCACTCTGGCAGGTATGGAAATCCCTGGTTCTTCTCCAGGTATGACTGTGGATGAATACAAGTCTCCCACACTTGGTTATGCATTTGTCAGTGGTTTTCTCTAGTGGCTCAAAACCGTTCTGGTTCTGGTGGTGTGCTCACTCGGCTCCTTTTCACACAGTAAGATTTCTTGGTCTCGTTTTGTTGTTCTGCTCTGATATGGTTGTAGAATCTGTTGTCATGTCCAAATACCGTCCCTTGTTATTGTTTTACTGTCTCCATTATTATATTGTTGTCTCTCCTATAGTTGTGGTCGCCTCAGATCTTTGTTCTGTAAGAGAATTGAATTAATTTCCGTAGTTTTTGGATTTATGCAACAAGTTAGAGGATTTCTGCGGCTCTGCATAGGTATTGACCCCTTCCATGACTCAATTCGACCTCCTCATGGTGTTGGCACTAACCAGAAATGCTCCTTCTATCTTAGTGCTGTCGATTTGGCTCGGTTCTGCTCATCGAGCCCTCGGTCCGGCTTACTCAGGTAATGTATGAAAACCCTCCCGTTTCTTGCTTGTTTTGATTTCAGTTCTTTGTGGTGTAGATGTATTGTCAATGCTCGTTTATGTGTACAGGTCAATGGCTTGACCTAGGTAAGTGGGTTCCTCCAGGTCTCGGTGTTCCAAAGGTGGAAAACCTCTGCCGGTAGGCTCTGGCTCTTCAATCTACCAATGCACTGATAGGGTTTTTGGGTTCTCTGTAGATTTTGCTGTTTGTCGTTGTTGCTTGTCGTATGTAGTTGTTGTCCCTTGCGAAAATGAGGCTTCAGCCTTGTTGTAATTTCCTATTCTGGTTAGTCGTTCATTTGACTGATTATCGAGGTTTCTATTCCCAAACCCTAGGCCAGGGGTTGTCCACTTTGGACGTGGAACTTGTTTTTGTTTATCAGTGAAAGTAATGTATCTATGTCTCGGTCAATAGCAATGAGAACATGGTTTTGTAATATTTGTTTGATTTATAAAAATTATGAGGACTCGTTCAAAATTACCTTAACTGTGGTTTTCTTGTCCAACACTCTATTGCCAGTTCTGTTTGCTCTCGGTCCTTTTGTTGTAACTCCCTATTTGGACTGTGCTTCAACTCGTTGGTCCTTCACTCTGTGGTTGTACATTTAAATGAGTTTGCTATAGTTTGTTTGTGCGACGAGAACACAAAAGCAATACGACCTTACTGTGGTCTTTCACTATTTGTCGACACTGTTCATTATAATTCGATAAATAAAAAGACAATATAATATTACAATAGATAGGCAATGAATACAGATGGATAGTTTTTGGAAATAGATCTATCTCTGTTTCTTTATTTCTCTGTTATGAAATTGCAGAACCTTTCTCTTGTCTTACATTGCTGCCTTTATACCTTTTGGTTACAGTTAATTTGAAACTGCAATTGTTTGTCAGTTGAACAGAAACAATTGGTTGGGTAACTACAGTTTTGGTTGTCATTACAAAATATGCATTTAGATAATTTTGTCTTTTCTTTCCTAAATTGACAAATCAATTCCTAAACTAATGTTTATCACTGTTGAACCATAACAACCCTAACCCACATTTAACTTTGACATTTTTACCTTTGACCTCATAACAACTAAGAGTAAAATAAACTAAAATCCTATCCCATGACCTCATAAACTAATTAAAAAAACAATCCAGATACTCAACAATCTTCCAACCTAGCAGAGGCTTCACCCGGTCATGGTGAGCTAGATGCTCCTGCATCACAATTTATGCAGAATTTTTACTCTCACGTTCGCAGCAAAAGCCAAAAACTGGTGCAGAACTCTTCCAGTTACCTCAATTCACAGCTGGGATCAATTTGTTACAATTTTCAGTTGTAAATTTGACGGCTATGATTATGAACATGTATGTGAGCAAATTGAATATCTACGAAGATTTGAAAATGAGTCTGTTAGAGATTTTAATATTCGATTTCGTTTGAATTGTTTAAGATTTAAAGTCGAGGATAGACCTACAGAAGAAGAATCACTAAATTGGTTTGAACATATTTTCTCTCTTCCTCCCATTCCCAATCCATATGAAATTAGTTCAAGCTTTGTTTCATCCCCTTCCAACATAAATGAGAATTCTAATATGGATGTACAAATAAATTATGATGAAGTGGTTTCACAAAGCTTAGAAAACATTTCTAATCAAATGTAAGAAGACAATAATAGCAATTTTAGAGATAAAACTGCCTTGAAATATGAAAGTTACTCTGGAGTGAATTTAGAAAATCAGATCGCAAATCATCAAGTACAAGCATCAATCAAAGTAAATACTAACATGCAAACTGCTGTACAAATTTCTGAATTCTTTCATGATGGAAAAATGCCAAGTTCAAAGAACCAAAGTACAATTCTTAAAGAAAGCATGAGTAGACAAAGGAATTATCTAGAATCTGAAATTTATAATGAGCATAATGTACAAGAGTTCTCAAACAGATTCACATTTTTTCCTTTATCTTGATATTTTTAATGATTCACATTTTTTCTTTTATCTTGATATTTTTAATGATGGTAATTTTCCCTTCTTGATATTAATGATATTTCAGAAAATAAAGAGGATGATATAAATGAATTACCAATAAGTTTTTATCAAGATAGAGAAAAAATTATTGATTATTGTTTTTCTATTAATGAATATGAAATTTTATTCCTCCTTGTTTTGATATATCGGATAAAATCATAGGGAATTCTAGAGAATATTGCGAAGTCATTTATGATAATTACTCTGACATTGAGGATGTTGATTTCTATTCTTCTCAAGAGAATCCCCATGATAAAATTCAAATAACATCTGAGAATGAGGAATGTTTTAATTTAGAAATTATTCCAACCAATCCTCATTCTAGAGCAGCAAATTCTCTTCATGATTTCACCATTCGAGAAAAAATTCCAATTTATGAATCATATCATGATCAAGCTCTCATTCCTACTCATAATCGTAATTCTCTTTATAATTCACAAGTTCGAATTGACAATTATTGAAATTCCATTATTCTGGCGAATCCTTGTGAAAAAGAAATTATTTCAAAACAATCCCAATTGTATTGTAACATTAGTTGTATCAATAGTGATTTCATTTTATTTTTTCTTTTACACTTATTTTGTTTAAATTTAGATTTGTTTTCTGATTTTATTGTTCAAATTTTTGACACTTTACACTGGCATATTGAACACTTATTATCAAACACTCAATTGATGCATTACCCTAGTGGGAAATTGAAGTTTCATATTATAATAATGAATATCAAAAGCTATTAATATTTCAATTTCAATCAAAGCTAATGTTTTATCAAAAGCTTCTATCTTCTCAAAGGCAATGTCAACAAGAGAATGTATTTTTACAATCTCGCCAATAATCCAATTCAATTAAAAATCTTCCATTATATCTAACAGATTTCCGTCCATTTTTCATTAACTCATTTGAAAAATATTTGGAAAGCTTTCCTTCTTGGAAGATTGTTAATAGTTTAACACTTACACATAACACCAAATTTTTTTTCCAGGCCTTTGAGTTTAAAAGCTCATAGCCACAATCTGGCCTGTCATCTCCTCTTTTGAACATTTTCCAATCCTTAATGGAAATCCATCCAGGTTTTTATGATCCAACTGGAATTCAGTTGGAAAAGACATTTCAAAAGAAGGTAATTGTAAATAAGCTGCTAACAATAACTGTACATTCTAATTACAGATTTAATTTTCTCAGTTTAATTAGATTTGTATTTCTATTACTACTGTTTGAATTGTACATACATGCAGGAATTAAAATAAGAGAATGGCTACATTAGAAATATGACTATACTTAGCCATTTTCCTACATATGGTTAGAATAGGAGTAGAATTAATGTAGTTAATTTATTTTCAACAGTTCTACAGATATAAATAAAGCAAGAAATCAGTGCTTCTCATATCATATACATGTTCAGGGAAATATTTTCCTCTCATCAGAAAATTTCTAATTCTTGCTTCTCATTTGTAAATAAAAAATTTCTTGCAACAATACCTCTACCCATAACTACATCTCTGTCTATTCCTAATAATGTCTTGACTTTAATTGGGTTTGCACTTGGCACCCATTACCTCAAAGCCATTTTTCTCCATTTCGAGATCTCCTTATAAGATTTTCTTCTGAAATTTATTTGTTAAAGGTTTTGAGGATACAAAGCTTCATGATCTCATTAATCACATGACGTTTATGTTATCTTCCTTAAAATTGGTTAAAATAACCTTAAGGGTGTCCATGCTACTAGGTGGACACATTTGAATCTGTAATTATATTCTTTCACAATGAGTGGCTTTATCCCATTCTAATCTTTAGTTTATTATATGATGCTGCAATATGCATCATATTTATTTACTAAAGGAATTATTGAACAGTCACTATAACAATACAGATTTTTTGCAAGTTAATTCAGAATGAGAAGAGGTAATAAATCGTTGTTGCAATTCAAAGGGGAGCATATTCTCATTTGTGTTTCTAGTGAATTCTATGAATTTCAGATTTTATGAACATGAATAATTGATTTCCTTTAGCTTGATTGCCCACTCTAATTTAGAATAAATAATGAGATGATTTTGTACAAAGTCACAATGTTGATAAATTGAAGGAAGAATTTGAAGACTCATCAGGTAAAATTTACAAACAACTTCTTTCTAGGTATGCACTTACAAGTTCATTTTCATTTAGTTTCTATTTTCCTTAGTTTATTTCTGATTCTTGTTCTATTTCATTTGCAGGTTTGCATTTATTTTCAAGAACTTGAAGTAAGCATCAAACCCATTTCAAATTTTCAATAGGTTCAGGGAAATTTTATTTATGATTCATTAGAATTTGAGTACTCTTTAGCTTTGTTTTCATTCATTGTAAAACCCAATAGAAACTTTAAAACAATATCGCAAGATTCATATAAAAAACATTTCAACTTGATTTTAATATTGTTGATACTACAGTGAATATATATTTACAATATTCCCATCCCGCTTATCTTCGTCAATTATTTCATTCCGATATCACGTCATCCATATCACAACCATTTGTATCGTAATATTTCATCGGAAGTAGCTCTTAGCATGTTCTAATAACAAATTGTAGATGTAAGACCTCCAATGTGTTACCTCACTCATCCTCTCATAAAATGTTATATCACATTTCACATATCAGAGGTTTTCAGGGGAATATACTTCCATTATCTTGAATCACTGATCTCCGATAATCGACTTCATCAATATTGCGATATCCATGCAATTCCAGACCTGATATGAAATTTAAATCAAGTTCATAAGAAATATCGTGTCCATTCAATCACAATAATAGTAGGGGTATAATTTTAAAAGTACCAATGTCTCGGATCCGATATGATATTAAATTCTCATAATAAATTTATCGGGTCCATTTTTCATTGCATATCGGTGTATAAAAAACATTATATCCTATACTTAAGTTTTCCGATCGCTGATTTCTTTTGAGGTCCAAAGCCGGTCCCACCTAAGAGCCCTGTCATCCATCGCATCGCCACTATCACAAGAATCATGTTGGCATTTCTGACATGACTACTTTCCAATATTTCAATATGCCAATATCGCAATCGCTTCATCACATTTTTATTGATGTTCATATCACAATTCTCGAATTTGCGATGTGCGAAGTACAAAGCACGACATGATCATCTCCTGATCCTCAATATAACATTTCTTCAATAGTGTGATCGCTCCATCTCATCGCATGTTCTCATATCACAAATTTTCCATTGCAATTTTCCGATGTGTTAGACTCCAATGCATGCTTGTACACCATTAAAATTTAACCAATATATGGCATATCAGAAAAGGTGAAATTTTACAGATTGAACTTTAAGCATAGTGAAGAAATATGCAATGCGAATCATCTGATAAGGCATTAAGTTGTATGAAATACTTTAAAAGCAATCTTGGGTAACTGCTATGGTACTAAAGCAATTGATGACAAATTTACAACATATTTAAATCATTTCAATTTCTCATATATTTCAGTTTTAAATATATAATTCGATAATTAATATGAAATTCAAAGACCTCTCTATCCTCACATTTAAAGTTCATTATCTTGGATTTTGTCTTAATTCTGGACAATTTATAAAATCATGGAGTTTATATGAAACTTATAATATTTTGAGAACATTCATCATTGCATATTCTCATTCTCATTTTTGATGCATTTGTTTTAATTTTGATTCCCTTAAACGTAAAGCATTCCATTTTTACATTTTACTTCTTGCTTTAGTTTAAATATAATAGATAATGATTTTGGTTAGTTTGGCTTCTTCATGTTTTTAAGATGAAATAAAATAAGAAATCAGTTAGTATTGGAGAAACTGATACCTCTCAGGTAAGATTCATGTACCCACTTTCATTAATTTTCATTTCGTTACCTTAGTTTCATTTTTGTTTTTAAATTCTATTAATATGTAAATCTGTTTTGCAGCTCTTCATAAAAGCTTTCAATCATCCGCGAGATCATATTTTGGAAGTCCTATAGTCTTCTCCTGGTTTTATTTCAAGAAGCATCAATAATCTTCGTTGAAATAGCTACACTAGGAAGTTTCTAAACCTTTAGTTTGTTTCTTTAAGCATTCTTTTTTTTTTAGAAAATGATTAAGATGATGCTTTGAAACAAGAAGATTGACATCAGACCGAAAGTTTTCATTGTGGCTGAGTTTTATTATCACTGTTATCTAAAGCCTAAAACATTTACAACCTTGCAAGGTATAATTTACCTGAATCTCGACATAAGAAGGAATGATTACATGATTATTTTCTTTTACTTCATTTTGTTGAGACATTGGTATAAACATTCTTTTTAGAGTTTATCTTTCAAAATTTGGATTTTCCTTTCCACTTTTAAATTTCTCCATTTTTATTCTTTTTGTATAATTTATCTGAATCTCGACATAAGAAGGAATGATTACATGATTATTTTTTTTTACTTCATTTTGTTGAGACATTGGTATAAACATTCTTTTTAGAGTTTATCTTTCAAAATTTGGATTTTCCTTTCCACTTTTAAATTTCTTCATTTTTATTTTTGTTGGTTGATTTCTTTTCTCACCTTAGCTTAAGAATTATTTTCCTTTGGTTTTCAGTTTTAGTTTTGGCGACTTTTCCATGATTTATATGGAAGGCTTTCTTGTTACTTGACAATGGTCGACATACATAGGGAAAATTTGTTATAGACTACTATTAGATTGTTTTTAAATCTCTTAATAAAATTTGTTTTTCTTATTATAAAGGTAGACATACTTAAGGAAGAGATTACAAAACAAGATAAGTTGACAAAGTATCATAAAATCTGAAAAATTTCTTTTTTCATCAAAATTGTAATTATTTTGAGATTTTGATATTTTATTAAGATCTTTCAAAATTCTATTATCTGTCTGTTGAGGCCTCGAAAATCGCTGCAACAACATTGGGGGATAACCACCCGGTCCGGACCTTAGTACAGCTCCTTTTTCGTTTGGGATGGTGGCTCTGACCGGAGATAACGGGACCAATTTCCCGATAATGAATAAAAGGGATGGATGGGTGATGAATAGTTTGCTTTTGATGATAGGCGACTAGCTTATTCTATTGGCAAAAATAGGGAAACTAATACTAATCCCGGGAACAACTTATTCATTCGGAATGCAGCATTAAATAATTCTTATCTATTTAACAGGCATATAGATGACGCTGTAAAATAAACATGAGATATTCAATCATTCAAAGATTACTTCATATGAATAGTCACAATGAAGCGATTAATACAAATTATTGCATTCAATATTTATATCATCGATACATATATAATATTGAAAGAGAAGCATGCTATAGACAACCAATAGTGGGATGCATAAAGGATGCTGCGAAAAACACACATATATAAGCGATAATAGCAAGAGCATTTAAATAACAATTCATATAACAGGAATGAGTATAGATGCAGATAATAGTACCATGTGAGCTGCTAGTCAATCCCAGATATCAATCGCTATTCACAATTCTTCGCTCAACACAGAAATGCTTTTAAACAAAGACAGTAGTGCACATTTGCATAAAAAATTTCCTCATTAAACTCAGAATAATTGGTCCAGTTTCATAAAAGAATATCCCTGAAGTACAATAGTGCAACTTCAGGGTTTAAGTCATATACAAAAATTTACAACCCTTTCTAAATGCATGAAAGGGTCTATAAATACTACTAAGCTAAAAAAATCTATGAAACAAAATCCTACTAAATTGGCATCAGTAAATGCGATCTATCTCCTTGGGGCGATCTGGTAGTTGGCGATGTGAATCATGACTTAGGTTGTTTGCCTTTAAACCTGAGTTGGCTTATCGCAAGCATCGGCTCCACTTCTGGCGGTCTGTTGAGGCGCAAGCTGAATTGGGCAGCAAAGGTGGCATCCTGAATGTCGGGTATGATATACCTGATAGCATCTGTAAGGCATTTTAAGGTAGCTCTTTGGCTGTATGGCTTCACTAAGAAGAACCAATAGGTATCCCATGTTAAACTGTTGATCCCCGCGATTAATCTTCCATTTTTCTCTAGCTCCGGGTAGCATGAATGCTCCAACATCTTAGTCGTTGTTAATTGGCCTGGAGTACATTGGGAAATCATATTAGACAAATAAAGCATATTATTTACTAATTCAACCAAATTACCAGTGGTTGCTTTGCATCTAAAAATCGCTCTTTCTGCCTTCATTAACTGTGATTGCCATTCTGTGAATAGTATTTCTTTGTGCGATTCCAGAATTCTTGGTAGATTAGTCACCTTGCCTTGATCAGAATCTTGCTATTCTAGAAAACTTGTCAGTGTTTCTTCGGCCTGATCCAAATCGGTCCTTGCCTTTTCTACCTTTTCACTTATGGATGCTACTAACTCGTACAATGGTTCTGCCTGTGTAATCTGCTGACATAGGAGCTTAACCTGATTAATCAATGCCTTATTCAATTGAAGCACTTCTGCTTTGAATTCATCTACCTGAGGGAGACTTTTCATTTGCTCAATTTGAGCTGACAATTGAGCGATTTGCTCATCTTTAGCTTTTATCATTCCCTTAGTGGATATTCTTAATTGCTCCAATGCTGCTGATAGTTCCTTTTGTCTTTGGATTGCGCTCTCGTCAATCCTCTGTTTCTCCTCTTGTAATTGCTTAGTCAGCTGATAATTGTTCTGCTGCTGTACTAGCAATTCCTGCTCCGCCTGTTCTGCCTTCTGCTGAACTTCCGATAGTTGCGCCTGTAGCGAAAATATGTCTTGATCCTTCGCTTTCAATAAACTGCTCACCTCCGATGCTTTATCAATGGTC
The DNA here is from genome assembly GCA_000404065.3 of Pinus taeda. Classification (NCBI taxonomy): domain Eukaryota; kingdom Viridiplantae; phylum Streptophyta; class Pinopsida; order Pinales; family Pinaceae; genus Pinus; species Pinus taeda. The sequence continues at coordinate 68,701 of APFE031169859.1, forward strand.
ACCGCCAAATATGCTCCAGCGTATTGTGATAGCTTGGTTAAGTCATCGGAGGGGTCAAATTCCTCTTTCCACACAACATTGCCCATCACTGTTAATTCAGGGAATAGAGAAGGTTGGTCAGCCCTTCTCCTTTTCCTCTGTCGCTTTACAAAAACTTTATGCTTAGGGCTGTAAAAAACATCCAAAGGGGGAATCTCTTCAATTTGCAAAATGATTTTGCTCGATGGACCCTTAGGAATTATTTCTGTTTCTTTTGACTTGGGTGGGTCGCTGGTTTCGCCCGAAACCGGTTTTGATGTCGCTTCCTGTGTGTCGCCCTCTTTAGAAACCTCATCATCTTTCGAGCACTCTAAGTTGCCGATGATTGAGTTGAATTGATGCCATTGTTGGAGCAAATTCGGATCAATTTGTGTATCATCATTAACTTTTGTGCTGCTTTCTTCTTGGGCTTTCACCTGGGTTTCTTCCTGTCGCTGCACATTTTCCTGGGTTTCTTCCTGCCTCTGATTATGCACTTCCTCCTGCTGCTTTGATGTAGTAGGAGGTGGCGTATTACTTTGCTGCTCAGGCTCGCTTGATTTTGTCATCGTTGGAGTAGTCGCTAACAGGTCTAGAGGCAGAGTTTGCAACCTCTGTTCTCTAATTCTGTTAAATTCGGCTAGCCCCTCATCGTTGTATACATTTCTGGCAAGCGATTTAACTTGATACAGCGATTCGACCGATGCAAACAAATCCTCGAATCTATCTTCTTTGTGCTCGACCTTGGCCAATTTGGCCTGGTCGAGTGCATTGTAAGCGGTTTTCCTTGGATCATATTGCCTGCTTGGCAGAGTAGCCAGAGTCAGCGAATTTATCTTCCCAACTTCCTTCTCTGCATGTTTGATATCATGCAGGGTATAAATTCCAATTCGTAAGGGAAAAGAGGGCCAGACATGCTTTTTCGCTTTTTTCAGGGTCTGAGTAACCCCATTAGCATTGATTTGATAAGCTACTTCCCTCGCAAGTAACTTATCAGGGACGTAAAGTGGGAGCACATGGGGCCTGGCCTGACTGCCAAAATCTCTAATGTAGGTAAACTTCTCCTCTCAAAACCAACTTGCTACTGTGGTTAAATCTACCCCTGCTTGTTCAGAAATCTTCGGGGCAGGCTTATCAAAAATGGAGTAATAAATTGGCAACATGAAACCGTTGCATATTTGATAGAGGTGGTGTTTGTAGTTGGTCTTCCATAACTTTTGATGATATATGTGGATGGGTGTGGGGTCTTGCGACGTCCACCTCCATCCGAGCACAGGAAACTCAGAATTAAAACATAAAACATCCAACACATAGGCGCTGTAATAAAATGGCGGAATGAACCTCTCTGTGATGCGAGAGTTAAATTTGAAATTAAGAATGGCCTTGGCTAACTTGTCAGATAATATATCCGCCCAATCCATAATCTCGCCACTATATGCCGCCTCCATTAAGGGGACCATTTCTATGGTAAAATTGGCGGAGTCATGTAATCCCCATAGCCTACACAACATAATTCCAGCATAGCAGTAAGGAGAACATAGGGAGTCAACTGAGTACTTACTCGAGGATTCATGCTTGTGCTTTGCTGGATTTTGTCTCCAGCCTCGAATTGGTTCGGACTCGGTCTCGTTCTCTGTTCGGAACTTCTCCCAAAATGCCATGTTATACTTTTTCTCTTCTGCCGGTAGGTGATACATTTGCCTTAGATCTGCGGCTCGAAAAGAACCAAAAATCCTCCCATCTGCAGTGCTAAACATTCTGTCAGTAATTGGGATCTCTTGGATTTCCCACCTTACCACATCCGTATATGGGAGAATTTTCTCCCGGGCCGCTATTCTGTGCAGAAAGGAGTTGGCCAAGTCTTTTAGATTGGCCTCAGATTTGCTGGTACTATCGCATGAGACTTGTATCCCAATCACCTTCGGCTCTTCGGCTTCAATCAAATTATATGTTCCTTGCCAAGTGGCCCTGGTAAGTCCCAGGCACGTTGTATCTGATATAAGCCCTTTCTTTTTACCGCCTGAATCAACAATAGATTGCCCTGGGGCTGGCGAAGCAGTAGGCATTGTAGTCTTTTTGGACTTCTTTCCCATTCCACTCAAATCTGTCTCTGTGGAAGAGTCCTACACAGAGCGAAAGATAGGCGTAATACACGCAACAATAACATGAATTGAATAAACTGAGGTATATATATCTTGATGCATTCATGGTGATCAATTGACTTAAGATGGCTTTCGGATCAAATCTGTGGATAGATCGCAAGCTTGCTGTTTTCATTAAATGGTCATTAAGGCCTGTCAATCTCATTAATACCAGTCGCTTCGGTTAATGGCCGAATGATTTATTTGAAGCATGCCTTGGGCAATTTGGCGGTTGAACGCGGATGAGCGGCTTTTCAAAAGATATTGCCTTAATTACGAATAAATCGTATTAAACTGCCTTTATGATTTTACTTTGAAAACTGCGCTTTTACCCTTTTCGCAATCGGGCGTCGAGAAAATCCTAAGTCATTGCTTTGGTTCCATTTGGAATCCCCGATCGCCGATAGCGATATCGCATCGCGTCGGGAGTAGCGAGTAGGGCCGTTTAGAATGTGGGCATGCTGAGTCGCCGATCACCGATAGCGATGTCGCATCGCATCGGGGCGAGAGGGAGCTTATTTGCGCTTAAACATTATCGCCGATTGCCGATTTTGCATCGCATCAGAACAAGGGGTTTTTTAATTGTGTTACTTTATGCTTTGCCGATATCCGATAGCGATTTTGCATCGGCGAAAATCAAGATGTCCCTTAAGTTGTGCTCTCTTTGTCATTGCGATATGCGATCTTGTGATCGCTTTATCACAATGATAAAGATAAATCGTTTTACGTTGGGCTCTTTTGATTGGTTTTATTGAAAAGGCCTTTTTAGTAATGTTTTCTTTTATTTCTTCGGGCCTTTTTGAAATAGAACTTTAAATTGATACCAATTTAAAAACAAAAATTAAAAAGGGACCCATTTCATATTATAGTTTTGGAATAGTAATGATATGAAATGGGGGGGTTGTTGTATGGCAGAAAACTGTCAAGAAAAGTTATTTTTAACTAAGTAATGACACTTTACAACAAAGCAACTTTAACTCTGAAATTGTCATTCTTAACTCTTAAGGAGTCAATGATTCTCCCTGTCCAAAAAAGTCTTATTTTTCTAGAGTGTAATCCAAAAATATATTTAAACTTAAAAGATAAGAGGTCTCATCGTAAGCTTGCTTACCATGATCATAAGGGAAAAATATGCTGACATTACCAACACTACTAAACAAAATAGGGTGATGGCTTATGATTGCAAATAATTATAAGACAAGGGGTCTCATCACAAGCCAGCTTGTTCAATACAATTATAACTGGTGAATGGCATTGTCAACTATCTGGCTAACAAACCAGGACAATGACTCTTAAGAACTTAAAAAAAAAAATTAACAAATACAAAGAAAATAAACATATGTAAATGGATTTATCTTTAGGTCAATAATTCTTAAATAGATGAGATTCTGAATCATTCATGATTAAAAGGTAACCCTGTCGAGACTATAGATGTTTGCTGACAGTAGTGGCTCTACCTATGACAAATGAGTATATTTTAAAAGCTAAGTTGTGAAGTGACCCCTGCTTTATCTCTACAACTAATTAAAGACTGATATAGAGTTTTGAAATATTTTAATTTACAAGGAATTTTAAGAAAAATTATAGTAAGATGATTCTTGCTTTTATTCAGACAAATGAACCTAGTCAAACATTTCAAAAATAATTCTCTCTTCTTTAATAATTTTTACTTTAATTTTAGGAAAACATCATTCATGTCAAACATAGATAATTGATTCTTCTCCCGTGTGTCTTCCCATTGTTGTGGTAAAACACAACCCCCCTCCACACCACCCCCTCATTTTTGACTTGTTTACTTCAAATAATGGGGACCCTTTCTATAAATTTTTGGCTAAGAATCTTTTTTATTTTCATTTAAGATGGTCTTACAATTTTATCAATTTTTTATTTTGCCAGATTCATGTTTTGATTGTTTCATTGAGTCCGAATTTTCACAAGCTTTCCAGCAATACTTGTTTCGCTCCATTTGGTCAACTGGTTTGTAAATAACAATCTTTTGGAGTTTGATCATTTGTGTCGCCTGGGTTAGAAAATGTATAAAATGTACCAATATTTTAATTCTCATAGTTAAAAAATATATATTTTTATAAATATTAACTCTTAGTCATTTATTACTAACATTTTTTTCATTTTTCACTGATGATTCTACTAAATGACCGAGCCAAATTATAAAGCATTTAAAAATACGATTTTCAAGATTTTAGTAATTCATTCTAATTTCCTACTTTAAAATGAATTATGAAACTTAAAATTTCATAATGGAAGATTGGCTGTAGTTTAAATAGCAAAATCTCACTTTAAATAAACCCCACTTAAATTGATTTTATCACTTAACCAAATCTCGTTAAACTTGGGCCCCATATAAAATAAAACAAAAAAATAAATAATAAAAAACATATAACACGATCATTTCCATCGCTAAATCACACTTCCTAAATTCGTAAAGAATCAAGTTTTCAAAACCCCAATGGAGTCCCTTCATGCGATGCAATGTAAGTTCATTACCAAACATGACCAATGTCCTTCCCCCCATGTATGTTTTGGAATTTAAGTCACAACACCCGCCACCTCACCTCATCTTACCTCATGCTCACCTCACCCTCCACTCACTTCCCTACTCCATCATAAACCCACGTGGATGAATAAATAAGCAAAGATTGATTCTAACGGTTTGTATGGTATGAACTTAAGATTGACTCTAATGGTTTGTAAATATTATATTTAGATTAATATTATATATTATAATTATAGTTATATTATAATTTGATATAATTTAAATTATAAATATAATATTTTTAATTAAGTTTTTAAATTTTATTTAAATTCTATTAAATTAATATTTTGTAAATAATTTAGATTAATATCAAATTAGCAATTAATGCAACTTAATTAATATAATTTAATTAATTTTTATTAAATGAGCATTAATTAAAATTAATTATTAGTAAGTTAATAATTAATTTAGAGTTAATTATAAAATAATAAAATATAATTTAGGACTAGAATTTAATTAAAAAATTTTGATTTTTTGACATAAGTAACAGAGTTTCCAGAATTCTGGCAGTTTTGATTCATCAACTTTCGAGACTCATAGATTAAGTTTTACTTGGCCAAATAAGGCCCATGACGGCTCATTGGAAAGACAAAATCATGGAGAACATTTCTAAGAAGGTTTAATTGATAGATTTGATTATTAATTGGGTCTAAAATATAGCAGAATATCAAGCTTCGAATTTTGAATAAAACTAATTTTCCTGAGCTTTATTTTCTACATTTTCATTTGCCCAAGCATCTTCTGAATGCAAATCCATTCGTCAATGATATCCTTGGCTAATTAAATCATCGCATGAATCGATAGAAAGTTTGGATTTCCTTTCAATTATTTTTTTAATTAAATTTGATTAGATTTGTTTTAATTCCAATTTTGGCATTTTGATTTTATTTTTACATTTTAATTTTGTTTTAATTTGTTTTTGCAGGAAAACAGTTGAAAAAATGAGGATAACAAGATCTCAATCAATGAGAATGCTTCAGCAATTAAAGAATGAAATTTTTATCAGATGAAAATTGATTGAGAACATCTCTTCTTCAAAAAACTTTCTTGTAAAGAATTCCTTTGCAAATATTATAAATAACAGATTGCAAATGTAATAAAAGGCAGCTCTCCTCTGCAATTCTGGAATTTTAAAAGCACTTTTGTAATAAAGATTTAGAGTTGTAGGTGGGAGGAGTGGAATCTCATATTTGGAGATTATTGAGGTTTTTCTTTTACATTCCGAGTTATGTATAATGAAAAGAGTTTGCACTATTGTAGCTCTGGTTTTGAAAGTAGAAGCTCAGGCATTGTAAATGACTATTAGAGACTGGAGCTGGAGAAATGGATTCAATAAATTGGTATTTCGAATACTAGTGTTTTCAATGCTGGTTTCATTTTATGATGACATAATTATGTCAATTTACTTACATATTTGTGCACTTTTGTCGATATGGGTAATTTGTCTTTATTTTATGTTGTTATTTATCTCTGCTCTTATGGGCTAAATCCTGATTTCTGAGTAACTATTTACTCATAAATTTGTCTTTTAATACTGGTTTAATAAATAGTGATATGTTGTGAACTTCTTCCGCATATTATTGTTTAATAATTCAAGTCACTGATTAAATGATCAAAATCATTCTGAGAACTTCTCCCTGAGTGTTGTTGATTTATTATTTCAGTTAAGAGGTCTCAATAGGATGTGTGTGGTATTAATAATGTCAGTTAATTGAACTACTTCATTAGCTTGATATTCATTATAAACCAAACATATTTAAATCCGAATACTTTAAATATCTTACTCTTGGTTGGGTTAGATCTATATCTTCCTAATTGAGATAGGATTAAGATAGTTTCTTTTGAATAAGTTTGCATTTAGATTAATTTCTACATTCTTTTAAGCCCTCTTCCTAAAGAGGCAAACTTTAGTAGTGGATTGGCTGAGCCCTAAGTTGTAGGAAACGTGGGTCCAGGGTCTGTTTCCGTATGGAAACGAAATGGAAACGAGGAAACCCATATGGTATGGCTTGGAAACTCGTTTTTGGGTGTACTAGCACGTTTCTCGAGGAGGAAATGTGGCCAGTATGGCCAAAAACGAGTTTCTGGGCCGTACGTCAGAGTTTCCTCTTGTAACTTAACTTTTTCTTGTATTTTTTTTAATGTTTTTGCTTCTAATTTTTTATCGAGCGACTCAAATATCCTCTAGATGCTTCTATATGTCTCTCAAGTTATTAAAAAAAAAAAAAAGATTTTTTTGAGTGGGGCAGCCGAATGTTCAAGCCTATGGCCCTAGTTTTGATATGCAGTTCATGGTAATGTGAAATTCTTAAAGTAAAAGTGGTATTCTCCTTTATTTTTCATTTTTCATTTTCATCCTTTTACTTAAACTTTTAACATTACCATGAAATGACTTAGGATGTTTGAGAAGGGTTTCACCCTCATTGGATTTCATATGAAGAAAGTAGAATTTTAGATCTCACACTCAAAATCTAGCACACTTATCTGTTTTTCAGGATTTCAGGATTGCGGGGATTGCAATGTTTCCATTGGATTTTGTCATGTATTAGGGTATGGAACTTGTATTGAATTAAGATAACCAAGCCCTTTATGCACATGAGACTCCCAATAATCAAGAGAATGTAGGGTACTAGGGTATGAAACTTGTATTTAATCAAGAGCACTAAGGTCGTTTGACTATGTAGGAGGAGACTCTCAATCAAGCACGAGACAAGAAATTAGAAATTTCTCATCGCTGATTTTGGATATTTCTATTTTCATTATGTGATCATTCATTAGTAAATGTGATGTAAATTTAGAGACTTATAGTTTATGCATTGACAATTGACAATTTAATCATAATGTAATAAATTAAATGGTATCATATATGCTTTATGATTGCACATATTTCTTAAATGTCTAATATATATATATCTATATATATATATATATATATATATATATATAATATATATATATTATAATATATATATATATATGATATATTATATATTGTTTTCCCATTGCCAAAATTTGGGGGGGTTACATTTCGTACCCATTCCCGTTTCGGAAACTCGTACCCGTTTCCCCATTTCGTGCAACTTAGGTTGAGCCCTAAATCAGCTTAAGGATCACCTTCTTCCCTAATCAACAGGAGGGTTGTTCTAACGTTTCTTCTCCATTGGTGAATTAAAGTCATATTTTAAAGCCTTTAGAGATTGAGAGGAGGTAACTGGACCTAGTTGAACCCGTCAGAATCACCATTCCAAACAGAAAAGGAGTTGCTTTAAGGTCTAGACTAGGTGGTCATCCCCCATGTTGTAGCAACGATTTAAGTAACAACTTCGATAATTGAAAAACTAAAAGGTGAGATGCACAGATCATTTGAAATGATAGATTTGGGCATACTTTATTATTGTTTAGGAGTGTTAGTATAGAAAATGCAAGGTAACTTGTTGCATCTTTATGTCACAGGCCAAGGATGCAAAGAAATACATAAAATATTAAATAGCATGGTATAAGTCGATTGCAGGTTATTTTGAAACAAGAATGGAATTATCCTTGTGGGGGTTCTAATCTAGTGGGTATAACTTTAAATAAGAAACTGATAGTTATGGTGTTAAAATTGTCTCACAATTCATGAAAAGTCCCAAATTTGTTCATTAGAAAGAAGTAGAGCGAGTCATCAGGTTTATCGAAGGGAACACCCTATTCGCAGGAAGATAAATTGAAATCAGTTGAGCATATTATTTCTTGTCTTCTTGTACATGTGTGCTTTGAAAATATAACCACATACAAATACTCAATAACAACTCTAATAAAGATTATAGATGTGAAGAACTTCTGAGAAAACCCATTGCCTAATGAAAATTGAGCGAGGAATATGTTGAAGGATGCAATCTCACACTCAATCATAAAAAGGAAGTTGGGGTATCCAATAGCTTGCCAACAAACTGACTCCAACCATAATGTGAAAGGCAGGTTAACTGCGAAACCTCTTTCCCACTTTGTAGTATTGTTCCCTCTTGAATTCCAATAGGTATTTGGCTACTTAGATCCACAAACTTGTGCCAAGTAAACTCTACATGATACAATTGTGATGTGCAAGCTTGACACACACTCTAGTTTCCCTATAAAAGAGGGTAAGTCAAAATATTATGACAATATTAACTGTAATTTGATCATACAATATTGAGGTATTGCATGGAATAAACAATATATTATCAATGCACTAATGAAGAACTCAAAATAAACAAATTTCTTATGGCTACAATAGTGCCTCTTGGGATTCTCAGATAAAGCACCTAACCTGCATGGCAAAAGCTTCCTAGAATAGAGTACCTCCTACCTAGAAGTGTGTCCCCTGCACAAAATATAAAACCCTTCTCTACTGTGCACTTTTCTTAAAGTTAAATCTGTGCATAAAACAGAATTAAGAAAAACACCTAAATTAAGAAAAGTGAGCATCTAAGTCAAACTATAAAAGCATACTAAATATGGTTGTATACAATATTGAGGTATTGCATGGAATAAACAATATACTATCAATGCATTAATGAAGAACTCAAAATAAACAAATTTTTTATTGCTACAATAGCATCTCTTGGGATTCTCGGATAAAGCACCTAACCTTCATGGCAAAAGCTTCCTGGAATAGAGTATCTCCTACCTATAAGTGTGTCCCCTGCTCAAAATATAGAACCCTTCTCTATTGTGCACTTTTCTTAAAGATAAATATGTGCATAAAGCAAAACTATGAAAAACACCTAAATTAAGAAAAGTGAGCATCTAAGTCAAACTATAAAAGCATACTAAATATGCCTAAAATTGATGCACTTCTTTCATCACTGCAACAACCTCATAGGAAAACTATAATCTACAATATGTATCCCAAGGCTGCATGCATCTACTAAAGGTGCAGACCGAAAGTATCAACCAAGATGAAGTATTGTTGAAGGAGAAACGCCTTCAAAACAACAGATAGATTCTAATGTGCATTCAACCCATCTGCACATAGGCCAAGGTTGCTACTGGGTACACTTCTCCCCTAAATGGAAACTACAGTGTATTGCTGCTCTATTGAAGGAGAAACACCTTCAAAGAAACGCGGATAAAACTATAACATATATTGTCACTGTGGTATCGACTGTAGAAGTTCTCATCAATATAGGTAACAACTTCGATAATTGAAAAACCAAAAGGTGAGCATTATAGATCATTTGAAATGATAGATTTGGGCATACTTTATTATTTTTTAGGAGTGTTAGTATAGAAAATGCAAGGTAGCCTGTTGCATCTTTATGTCACAGACCAAGGATGCGAATAAATACAGAAAATATTAAATAGCATGGTACAAGTCGCTTGCAGGTTCTTTCGAAACAAGAATGGAGTTCTCCTTGTGCAGATTCTAATCTATTGGCTATAGATTTAAATAAGAAATTTATAGTTATGGGGTTGGGATTGTCTCACGATTCATGGCAAGTCCCAAAGTTGTTCACTAGAAAGAAGTAGAGTGAGTCATCAGGTTTATGAATGGAAACACCCTATTCACAGGTAGATAACTTCAAATTAGCTAGGCATATTATTTCTCCTCTTCTCGTACGTGTGTGCTTTGAAAAGATAACCACCTCCGAAGACTCAAGAACAACTCTAATAAAGTTTATAGGTGTGCAACACTTCTGAGAAAACCATCACTTAATGACAATTGAGCGACGAATATGTCGAAGGATTCAATCTTGCACTGAGTCATAAAAAGGAAGTTAGGGTATCCAACATCTTGCCAACAAACCGAATCCAAACATAATGTGACATCCAGGTTAACTGTGAAACCTCTTTCCCACTTTGTAGTATTGTTGCCTCTTGAATTCCAACAGGTATCTTGCTGCTTAGATCCACAAAACTTGTCCCAGGTAAACTTTGCATGATACAATTGTGATGTGCAAGCTTGATACGCACTCTAGTTTCCCTCTAAAAGAGGGTAGGTCAAAATATTATGATAGGCTTAACTGTAATTTGATCATACACTGTTGAGATATTGTATGGAATAAACAATATATTATCAAAGCACTAGTGAAGAACTCAAAATAAACAAATCTGGTTTCGGCGATGGCGGACCCGAGGCGGCGCGACTAGGGTTTGGGAGAACAGGTTTTCAGAGTCACGGAGGAGGGATAAGGAAGCTCGGGAAGAGAGAGGAAGGTTTAACCAGACGCAGGAGAAGATTCGTAAGGATAAACGGAAAGGTGGGAGGGAGAAAGAAGATGGGCGGGGCTGAAGGGTTCAATGGACGGAAATCAGGGGAGGGGAGAGATCCCCTCCTTCAGGAACATGGTAGCAGGGGAAACCAGCGGAGGAGGGCAGCAAGGAACGCAGAAAGAGAGTAACATAGACATACTAGTGCTGGGAAACCGATCGCAAGCAAGAATGAGAAACATATGCTTACTTAGGGCACAGAAAAAACCAAGGTACGTAATCCCAAACAATAAACTGGAAGATTATCGATGCTATATGAAAGATCATGCATTGATCTGTAAGTTTATAGGTATTTGGCCATCTGAAAAGGATTTAAAAAAATGGATACAACTAAGGTGGAGGCCAAAAGGACATATAGACCTAAAACTAGGAGCAAAGGGCTTCTTCACAGTCATTTTTGCAAACCTAGAAGACAAGGAAAGAATTTTTGAAGAGGGGCCATGATCTGGATTTAAACAGGAACGCAACAAATTACAGAGATAACCATATACACAAATATGCAGCGAAAATAATACTTCATTTCATTAATGGAAAATACTAAAATGTGCTTACAATCAGAAATGGAAATAAACTAGCTAGGGCGATGGTAGCTTATCTCTGAGAAGAGATGTGATGGCTACATGCCTCTGAACTGTGTTACAATGAGGCTCGAAAGCCTATTTAGTGTTGAGAAACAATGAGGAAAACCCTTCACATTCCAAAACCTAACCCTAGGAGATGAAACGCCAAACTGTGGGCCCCGTTTGGGGGTAAGTTGGTACATCAACTTCTCGGGGTCGTAACTTTAGCATATGATCTCCGTTTGACGCGTACAATAGCTCATTAGAAAGATCTATTCGAGCACTATCAATGTTGGAATGAGCAACATCGGTCCATAGCATGGACCCATGTTGCCCCTGGATTCCCCAAAAAACGTTGTTTAAGGCCTCAAAACGGCTTCGGAAGTTTGGGACCCGAAAAGCTGCTAAAAATAGTAAGTTGTGCTACAATTAAGGAAACTGAAAATGCTGAGAAAGACAATGGTGGGGGTCCAGGTGGACTTGGCAGGTGGCCACCAATATCCACCTGGATCATTCCTCCCCGCTTAGGAAGCAATGGTCCCCATTGCGTTGAGTTCCTCCATCTGCTGAACTTATTCTGCACTGTCTAATGTGTCCAGTAATGGTGGGAAGCATGGTCGATGACGGTCCACATTGAACACTTGCTGCAGGTGAAGGAATGGAGGAATGCTGTGCTCCAAAGCATTGTTCCCCACAAGCTTGGTACTGCTGTAAGGACCATGTTGGAGTGGTCTGAGCTTCTGATGGATTCTGGTAAGGCGTTCTTTCTGTTGATGCAACCAGATTTTTTTGCCCACCTGAAGCTTGTGTGGGACCCCTATGGGTGAGGAGAAGTTGTTCCTGTGTTCTGTCATGACCATATCCCTTTGTTGCTGCTGTGTGGAGGAACTCTTTGCGGTGGTCATGGATGTAGCAACGATCTTCCCCATACAGATGAATTTCCTGGTTTGGGAGATGAGCTTGCTGCCTTTCTTAGCAGTGATCAAAGATGTGGCGATAGGTGGGGCTACCTCCGGTATCCTGTATGATGAATCACCCAAAGAAATAATGACAGCGCGAGGCCTTGACTCATACACAACATGTCGCTTCCACAAGTATGGTTGTCCTAATAATACATCGCAAACATCCAGAGGTGTAACATCACACAATACCTCGTCGGTGAATGGTTTGATGCTGTAGGGAAGGCGGCACTGCTGGCGAACTTTGAGATCTCGTCCTTCATGAAGCCACTGGATACTGTATGGCTGTGGGTGTGGTGTAGTCGGTAGGCCCAACCACTTCACGACCTCTGCTGAAATCAGGTTCTTTTGGCTGCCACTGTCGACAATGAATTGTAGCAGCGAACCCTTCACCCACATCTGTGAGTGGAAAAGATGTTCCTCCTCCTCTGGCTCTTCGGGCTCATTCTTCTGGATCTTGGCAGTGGCAACAGTGGCGCTGGGATCCGCATCAATGATCTGCTTCCCTTTGCCATTCCCCTTGTCGGGTTCTGGCTCAGGGTCGGAACATGTATCTGATTCGGAAGCCCTCAACTCGGCCACCAATGACTGCTTGGTCTGACACTCACTTGTGTTATGAGAGTGGGACCCTTGTGGAACTCACACCACTTTCCTGTGTCCTTCTTCGGCTTTGTGGTGTTGTTCTTTTCTTGCGGCTTCGACGGGTTGTCTTGCTATCCGACTATCCGAGAGGGGAAGGAAAGAATTATGGTTTCTCAAGCAACCAACATATGGATTAAACACGGTATTTCGAAACAAACCCAACACGTCTTAGCCCAGGTATTCTTTTAGGTATTTAGTTATAAGGAATATGCACTATTAGGATATTGGGTTGCCCAATGAATCATTCTCTTGTGGACTACTCAAATTAGCTTGAAGGTGCAGCCCAATTTCTTCACCTCGCCTTGGCTTTGTCCTTTGGGCTTCGGATTTGCAGATCCAAAGTCTCGCTTCTTCTGTTTGAACTTTTGCTCGATTTTGACAGCGTATCGGTATGTTGTGCCGAGTGAGGAGATGTTCAAGAACTCCATCTCTTCCTGGATGTATCTGTGTAGGCAGCCGCGGTATTTGAGTACTAGATGCAGCTCAGAATATTTGGTACCCAACTATGTGCGAAGGGTATGAAAAATGTTTGTGAACTCTGGCACATCTTCGTCTCGTCCCTACTACAGTGTGGTCCATTTGATGTATTTGTCCTCATAGCTTTTGACAGGGTAGTACTGCTCCTTGATGGCATCTAGGAATGAATCCCAAGTGGGTGCGGTTGAAAATAGTGACCCTGTGCTTTCATCCTCCTGCTCGCAGTAGGTTTCCCACCAGTCCTTGACGTGGGGGGCTGCTTTAAGAAGAGCAAAAAAATCTTTTGCCGACTTGAAAAATCATGAACAGGAAAATATCCTTCTAGCAGATTTAACCATTTATCTATGGCATTTACATCTATTTGACCTTCAAATATGGGGATCTCAAAATTAACTTGTACCTTGAAGGGCGTGATGTTTCCAGAGTAGCTGCTAGAAGTCAATGCGTCACCTTTGGGTAGCCGCTGAAAGATCTGCGAAAATTTGTCCATCATCGCGTTCCTTTGTCGCTCGAGGGCTTCTTCAAGCAAGATTTTGATAGGATATCTTGCCCCCTCGTCTTTCTTCTCATCCGCCATGGGAGGTCGTCGGGATTTGCGAGGCTGGTCTTGCAAAGGTTCGACCAGTTCAAGCCCTAACTCCTTATATCCCGACCTCGTTGGGGACATGCAAAGAAAAAACAAGAAAAGCAGACCGATTGATACATGATACGAACTTTAAATAGGGAATTGCAATAAAATAACGAGATTACAATATATCCAAAAGATCAACGGATAATACTCATTTTTCATTTAATGGAAATACCAAAATATTGCTTACAACTAGAATGGAAATAAACCAGCTAGGGCGAGTTAGCTTATCTCCTGAGAAAGACTGTGCAGCTACACTGCCTCTGAACTATTTTGAAATGTGTGAATGAGGATCAAAGGCCTATTTATTTTGCAAACAATGGAAAACGTCACATTCCAAAACCTAACCCTAAGAAGAATGAAAAACGCGAAAATTGTGGCCCGTGTTGGGTAAATTGGTACATCAATTTCCCGGGGTCGTAACTTTGGCATACGATCTCCGTTTGATGCGTATGATAGCTCGTTAGAAAGATCTATCCGAGAAATACCACTTTGGGAAGGAAACATCTGTCCATGGACCCATGTTGCCCCATATTTCCCAAAAAAACGTCGTTTAGGGCCTCAAAATGGCTCCGGAAGTTTAGGACCCGAAAAAATGCTAAAAATAGTAAATTGTGCTATAATTAAGGAAATTGAAAAGACTCAAAGGGACAGTTGTGGGGGTCCAAATGGGATAGGTGGTTGGCCACCAACATTCACCTGGATCATCGTACTCCAAGAAGGTTGCAATCCACTTGCCTCGTCTTCCTTCCGGATTGGTCTGCACTAAAACATCCTTGACAACAGCGTTAGGAACATAAGCCAAAGTATGAGAATGCAAAATATACACCCAAAAATATTTTAATGCCTTCACAAGTGCAAGGGATTGCTTTTCAATGATGTTGTACTTTAGATCCGTGTCTCTTATAGTTCGGCTGAAAAGAGCAATTGGTCTTTCATAGTCATCTCTCTTCTACATTAAGCCAGCGGCCATTGTATGCTCCGAGACAAAAGAAAACAATATAAAATCCTGAGTGTAGTCCGGGATGATTAGAACCGGAGTTGAAGAAAGAGCTAATTTGACTAAGTTGAAAGATTTTATAGCCTCTTTCGTCCACATCACTTGGCTGTCCTTCTTAAGTATGTTTGTAATCTCTCTTAGATGTTCAGCAAGATTAGGAACAAAGCGGCGGAGAAAATTCATCTTACCATTAAACGATTGAATCTCTTGGTTTCTCCTTGCTTGTAATCATGTATTTAATTTTTTGTTCCCAGTACAATTTTCTCATTTGGCCAAACACAGGAATCGTTGTATAGGAGAAATCTAGTTGTAATGTCCCTTTCAACTTCGCTCCCCAAGACCTGGAAAGAAGCATACCAAACCTGGGAGGAATGTTTCCACAACAACATCCATCAAAACATTCTTTGTGGGGATCTGATCCAAACTTAAGACCAAGTCTTTGATAAGCCCAATACATCTTACTCTGCTAGAATCAAATGAAAAGAGATCATGGTATCTCCTTGTGACGTCCAAACCCAACTTCTCCATGATAGCTTTCGGCATAAGATTGTGGGAAGCGCCAGAATCAAACATGGCATTATGAATCACAAACTCATGCAATCTCAAACTGATATAACAAGGTGGCACATTGTTGTCCGGAGACTCACCATTCAATGTTGGTCCAAACATCAACTCGGGTTGATCATCCTCCACACTCACCATATCAAACATTGGATCAAAATTCAAAACTTTAGAGACCTGACCCTCTATAATCGTTGTTCCTCATTAGTTCAGTCAAGGGAATGGAAACCTTTAATTTAGAAATTTCATTTTCTAAACTAAAAGTTGAGGGCCTTTCTACCTCCTTGACTGGAACATCCTTTCTTTCAGCTTTATCCCTCGGAACAACTGGCTGATTTGACTTTTCTGCTAAAGGTGACTCAGTGATATTGGGATAAACTGCCTCTTTGCCTTTCCTTTGTGTATCAGGTGCCTCATTCTTGGATGATGGAGTTTCTTTTCTTTTCGGGATTGGGTTGATGGGTACATTTTTGCTTCTAAGCGAATACTGACGCTGCTGTGCAGACAAAGCGTTCATATAGCCTCTTTGGTACTCATCTGATTCTTCTTCAAGAGCGATGTCATTAGCCAAAATATAATCCTCATCCTTTTGTACAGCTGAATTTCCTGCATACTCATCATCTTCAGTGATAAAGGTGGGCATATCATCAGGAGTAAAGAAGTGATTTTCCTCTCCTAGTACATTGTCTTCATCATCAGATTCGGGACCAACAAAATTCTGCTGAAGAGGTGTCTTTACTTGCTGCTGATGTGATGCTGGTTCTTGTGCTCACTGCTCACGTTGTTTGATCCTGTATTATGGCTGTTGTTGGCCACAGAAACTGGGATTCTGAATCTGCGGTTCAGTCTTGTCAAGTGATAATATTTCAATCATTTTTTCTACCTTGCAGAGTACTTGATCTGATGTAGAAGCTTCTTCCTTTATTGAAACTCTCTTCTCGGCTTTCAATCTAGCTCTTTTGTCATTCAAATTTGATTCAACACTAACAAAAATTTTCTGCATCTCCTCTAAGGTAGGCGGATCTCTCTCTCGCAATTGGTACGCCATATCAGGATCAAAACCATCCGCGAACTTAAGCAAAGCTGACTTTTTAGATGGCCTTAAATCATTGGGAATTACATTGCAAACCATATTGAATCTATTACAGTAGTCTTGTACGGACTCACCGACATTTTGCTTGATCTTGGTATATTCAGAAGTGATTTGAAGAGGATCTTTCTTGACCTCCCAACTATCCAAAAACTATTTTTGGAGCTCTTCTAATGTAGGAATACTTCTAGCTACCAAAGCTCTGAACCATTTTCTTACCTCACCGCCAAAGGTTTGCACAAAGAGTCTCATTGTTACATTTTCTTCATCAATTTCATACCGCTCAAAGAAATCCGAAATTTTGTCTACATGTTGTTGAGCTGGACCACTTTGAGGAGTGTCATCGAACAATGGAATCTTACTCTGATAATCTACTGGCATGTCATCCAAAACTTGAGGTAGTGCAAGAGGAGAAAATCGAGCAGCCATCACTCTTGGTGGATTTGCAAGCGGCCTTGGAGATGTTGGGGGAGTAGGTGAAGCTGAGGTGTGAGCTGTATGAGGAGGGGTGTACAGAGGAGATGCAATTTTAGGTGTGGAAGGAGTAGATGAAGGCGAATTGATTGTAGACTTTTGATCAGACATAATAGGTTGCACACGGGTGGTGGGAATGAAGGGTGGTTCAGTAGGATTTCTGGAGGTGGATGCCGTGATGGAAGATCCAATGGTAGCAGATGTAGTTTCTAGAAAATCAATGATATTTGTCACCTCAATTGTAGTTTGGAGCTATCTTAAAATAAAATTCTCAATAGACTTATAAGAATTTTCAATGTTAAGAGCTGCAATGAAATCCGGATTTGGAACTATAGAATCGAGAGCACTTTCAGATTTGGTTTTAAACAATGACAATTCAAACTTTTCATCAAAATCAAGTTCTTCAAGATATTCAAAAATGGCAGGACATGAACGAGATTTAATCACAGGAGTCGCAGAGCTTGTTTGACGAAGGAGTCTTGGAATCAAATTGGGATTTTCATAGACAGGAAGTGGATTTGGATCTGGATTAGCTTTGGTATGTCTTCTTGAAGCCAATGTGCTTTTTCAAAAGATCAAAGGAACATAAACAACTTTCTCAGCCTATGAATTCGTAAGCTGATCATCCACAGCTTAGAATCATCAAAGGCACTGGGGTGTTCACAAGTTAGAGTTCTCGTTAATGAGACTGGACTGGAGATTGACTGAAGAAGCGTTTATCTACTTGCGCTAATGCAAAGAAAAAGAGTTTCGAAGGCTACTTGGCTAATCTTCAGACTCCGTCTGTAGTTTCAAAACGAAGAATACTAACACACAACCAAACTAGTTCCCCAGTATGGTCGCCACTATGTTAGAGCCTAAATTTGCCTTAAGCTGAAAAGGCAAGGTTCTAGGTCCACATCAAACCACGCTCAGCCTCGTAGCTAGCCCTATGAGGACAGGAGAGGGCTCTCTTCGGGTCAATCTCAGCAAAAGATGATCGATGATGCTCGAGATGACTGAAAGAGAAGCTAATTTTATGCTAGGTATGAAGTACAAAGGTTTGATTTGAGTTTTTAGGAGTTTTTGTGTTGAAACAGGGAAAGGCAAATTTGGGCTTGGGGATGAGGCATAGTTTTTGCAGAGGTCTATTTGGGGCAAGGTAGGCGATCGTTTTGATGCTTTTAAAGGGAATGAATCGGTAGATCAGACTGGTGAGGAGCTAAGGAGAGCAAGAAGATTTCAAGGATTCTCCTTAAACAGATGAAAACATGGAAAATCAAACAAACTTAAAGGCAGAGCATAACAATCTATGGATTCTATCTTAACACTTCATTTGTTCAATTGCAGAAGATGAGAGAAGGAAAATGATACACATAACAACTTACAATTACTGAGATAAGAACACCATCAAAACATAAAGCCACATGGATCCCAAAAAGTGTTGCAAAACCCTAGTCTTTCCTTAGCCAAAAATGCAGAGAAAATATGTAGAATAGTATGCCAAAGCAATCCAAAATGTCCAACCCTGAAAATGACTAAGAGAATATATGATATAGGCTAGCCCAACCCATTCCCTTGCCTCTAGGGGTCGAGCTCATCATTCTAGGCGCTGTTTCAACCAATTCTAAACCAAGCACTGAAATCTAGGCAACCAAAACAACTTGCCTCTATATGTTAGGAAACTGATTCATGCACTAAATTTTCACTTGTTAGTGAATGAATCTTCTAGAACTAGTAAATAAGTGCCAAAATTTCATCATTTTTAATTAATTACATCAAGATAGATCAAAAATTACATCAAGAAGCAAAACTAGTCAAACTGGCCGAATTTCTGAGCTGGAAGGTGAACAATTGGGCAAAAATCCTCTGTGCGTAGCGCCAAAATCTGTGTGCGTCATTCCACTTTGGAGCTGATTTTGGGGCACTTCCGGAAGTCCAAATTGAGCCCAAGTGTGCTTGTTCGAAAGCCCTACCTGTCTACTTTCCAACCCAAGTGGAATTTCTGGATTTTGATGTCATTTATCCCTCCAAAACTACAATCCCCCAAGACTGCTTCCTGTGTGCCAAAATAGGGGCAGTGAGGTCATTTTTAGGGTTTTTTTGACCCTTTAGGCAACCTAGAACTTGATGAAATCCTTAGGTAATCCATGAGCATACATAAATTTTGATGAAAAATCCAAAAATGTAAAGTTCTCCTCCTGGAGAGCTCCCAATGATAAGCGCGCGCCAAGTGGTGCTACGCACAGGCGGGAAAAACTTGTTTTTAAAGCCAAAAATTCAAAATTGACAAAATTTTCTCCAAATTCCTAGAAATTTGGGCTAAAATTGCCTCATCAAGTGCCATGCTCAGCCAAAGAAGCTTCGGCCAAGATCTGAAGACGATCATGCTCTTTTTTCCTCTTTTGCTTCTTTGTTGCCTTCTTCAATTTTGCCTTCAAATTTCTTATTCGCGCCTTGGAACTTATATTGCGTGCTGTGTAATAGAAAATCATGTGCCTCAACAATGATTTGTCCTTATCGGCCTTTTCCAACAGTATTTCCAAGAGAATGTTGATCCTCTCGAGCCAAGACTCTCGAACATCATTAATCATTTGTTCCAATGTTGTGAACTCAATCCTCCTCCTTTGGGCAGCTTGGCGATTCTCGCGGATATTTTGAAACTCCATGATTTCTTGCTGATCTTCAAGCTGTTTGTTACTCTGCTCTAAGTATTTGATGATCCACTTAGCCCTCTCCAAGTTAAGGGATATGGCATTGATCTCTGTCTGTTGCTCCTGAATGACCTCTCTAAGATGTGCACTTTGCGGGCCCATGTCGGTATCGTCATCCTGAATGAGAATGAAGTCAGTCTCTTGCTCACCTGAAGGCCCCTCATCCTGCATTGGCTTCTTGCCTCGGTCCTATACCTTTACTTGTGCTGCTGATGACGTCAACGAGACCCCTTCCACCCCAGGTGGAGATAGTACTCGTCGTGTTGCTGCAAACAATCCCCTCATGCCTCTTTGATAGGTAACATATGTCGGCACAATGGTAGTATCTGCCTCCTGACCTCCATGCTACTGTGAAGGTTCACCCGGATCATGAACAACCTCCTGATGAACCGCTGAAGCTGTGAAGAACTCACGGGAGATGAAGTCTTCCCATGTGATACCCTGCAGGCCAAGGTGATGTACAACAATGATCTTGATGAGCGCGTAATGATAAATGTTGTTGTGCTGCTGTTCTGGACTCTTCCTCCAAATAAGAGTGGTCATCCTCTTGATGTTTTGGTACATGAAATATGGAATGTTCATGAATTTCACTCTTGTGAAACGCATTAATAACCTGATATGGTAAGCATAGATGCGTGAGAAGCGACCTTCACAACTGAAGTATCTAATAATGAGTCTCATCAACGGTGCATAAGATTCCTCCAGAAAATGAAATTGGAATACTCTCCTGAGCTGCCTCAAATAGCTAGGCTTAATGTAAGGTTCATAATATGATCTATCCAGCTGCTGCCCTTTGTTCCACTCTTCCCCTATATTCGGTATCCCGGTGGCCTGAGAGATGGTTTCTAGTGTCAAGGTAAAGTCTACTCCAGCAAGAGTAACATGATTATCATGCAAGTGTAAAATAAACAACTAAACTAACCCCTGATGATGCTGTATCTGAGCGATCATCTCACAATATTGAAAGCATGACATCTGCTAAAAGCATGTCATCGCAAGCGGGGAGGCCTGCAATTGAGTTAAGGAAGTAGGCTCTTCTCTGACATGTTTGCCACCTTTCCATGGCCTCCTCGGCACATTGAGCTCAGTGGATGAGTCACTTTGAGTTTCTACTTCATAGTCAAATGAATGACCAAACGACATCACTGCTGATATACAAACTGCCTTGAATGACTGCTGGTTACAAAACTGTGTCGGACTGCTGTTAAGATATGTTTGAAATCTGCCACCAAGGAAAAATGTAACCAGGGAGTGTTAGGAAGGGGAATAATATGAAGGGATGAGGGACTTATGGGGAGAAATTATGTTTAGGGACATGTAGGAGGATTTGGGAAATATATATGAGGTGTAGAAATTTTGAATAATTTAACACATATTCAACAGAGATTATCCTGATCATGTACTATTGCGGAAAACATACACAATACATAAGCTCCTCTACGTTGATAATCAATATAGCAGCATCAATAACAATAAAACATCAAGAGCAATCACACATTAACACAGTATGTATCCCGGGGAAAGAATCTCGCAAAAAACCCCAACTATCTGTATATTAATGATTGAGTCATGTAACATTACACAGCATAATACTTCTCACAAGTATCTCCACCTCTGTTACACACAATACAGCTCAGATCTGAATCAATCACTGGCTCAAATCTCCTTCGCTGCTTTGCCTGCCTCCGCTACTCAATACCTGCTCAAGAATTGATGATAATTCCAAGGCAACCACGTATTTACTTGGCTAAATCACGTGAGCACAAGCTACAATGTGGGCAAATACATGAGCAAACTCATTGGCATACTCAATCCCTTGATTGTGCAAGATCTGATGCACAACTATAGTCACAACTGATAGCAATCTGATTCTCTAACACCTGTCCCTGCTGAACTGAACATGCACTGACATGCAACTGAGTTAACTGATGTATTCATTAGTTGTATTATGAGTTAATAACTTGTGAATTAATTAATAACTAATTCACCCAACTCATCTCTAGTCTATTTGCCAGTTAGACTAAATACAACCAGTTTAACAAAGCTAAACTGAACACAACTCCATCAACTGCACCTCCAGTCCACTAAACTCAACTCACTTGAGTTCTAACTGAAGTCCTGCATGCAAATATTAGTCATCCCATAGGTAACCACGTATTTCCTTCTGGGATCTGCATGTACCACATCCGTAGCTCATCCTGAAGTGCTACAAGAGAATAAGACAAAGTTTATAGTCTAAATATTATTATGAGCTAATAATATTTGACTGTTCTATATTTAGACTGAGCAGTCACTCCGTTGTGGTGTCACTCCGCTGTGATCTAAAAATAGAAGTCCATCTATTTTTCCAACTTGATCAATCATCCATAAACAGCAACCTGCAATCCATAGACATGATCCATATGTCTAAAAATAGACATAGTCTAAAAATAGACTTGCGCCAAAAATAGCCTGCGGGCCCACTTAGTGAAGGCGACTCTTTTCACTAAGCTCCATCATCTTGTTGCAATCTCAACAGCATTTCTTGTTGCACACTTTTCAACACTCCCTCTCAACAAGAAAGGCTTCCTCTCAAACCCGATCCTGTAACTCTAGAATGTTCTCCATGCAACACATCTGGCCAGTCCACTTGCTCTATCATCAAAGTCTCTGACTGCTATTGCCTCTGTCCACTAAAAACTCTGCATCTCTGTGCTCTTCAGTATCTGACTGCTCTAGCCTCTGTCACCTTGATCTCTGACTGCATCCGTGCTGCTGCTGGTTCTATCTCCC